>JADRCD010202750.1:0-24292 GCA_019843815.1 Montemys delectorum | reverse complement strand
CTCTTCATTTATTCAGTCACTTGGAAAGTATAAACAGAGCCTACTTTAAAAATCTGAATGCAGGGCGGGCGGTGGTGGCACGCACCTTTAATCCCAGCACTTGGGAGGCAGAGGCAGGAGGATTTCTGAGTTCGAGGCCAGCCTGGTCTACAGAGTGAGTTCTAGGACAGCCAGGGCTACACAGAGAAACCCTGTCTCAAAAACAAAACAAAACAAAACAAAACAAAAATCTGAATGCATAGCAACATAAAAATGTACACATTGACAGACTGCCACATGATGTTCCAGTGTGGTTTTCTATAAACTGAATATATATCATATATACATATATATGATGTATAAGAGCAATACAAAGTACCAACCTCCAGGTTTGCATGTGTGTTGTTCTTTTAGAAATTGCTGCCTGCTATGGCATTCAATACAATTAATCTTATTTGTGTGTTTTGGGCATGCCACTTAACTGTGCTTTGTGTTGTTGTTGTCGTTGTTGTTGTTGTTGTTTTTACATATTGATTGATACTGAAAGTATTTACAGAACTTAGGAAAGTCTTAGTGACTGACTTCGGTTGCTTTTTTAAAAAAGCCTCTTTTATTTAAAAGTATATTTGTGTGCAGCAGAGGATTCTTTTACATTCATATTTTCCTTTTAATTAAGAAGCTGTAGAACAGGCTGGCTCTCATAAAATGTACTTGCTCAACATCTCTGCTAATTAAATGATGATAATAGTTTTGTGTAATACTTTGAACTTTCCAAAGCATTTTCTCATCTATGTATGTTTAGGACAAGATTAAAAACAATTAAGTCATTTTCTCGTTGGAAGTAGAAACAAGCAGATGATGCACTGAGTTAGGAAATTGTGTGGAGATCTTCAAATCTCTTCTCAAATTCTTTGCCTTTTCATCAAGTTAGTGTAGAGTGTTCTAGACTGGGACCAAGTTCTGTTTTTAAAGTCACAGGAAATGGACATACAACTCATCTCTTGGTTCTTGTGGATCAACAGCTTTGAGCGGGGATTATAGCCAGTAGCCCTGTGGTTGAGCTATTGATGGTTTAAGAACTAGATCTAAGAATGCTTTTCTTCTTTTTAAAAAGAAGGGCAAGACTCCTTGTTTGAGTTGGGTTGCTTTGTGTAGATTTCTTTCTTTTTCTAAAGAAAGGCTTCATTATCTGTTTTTAACCTTTATACATGTTGCAACAAGGTACCTTTTCTCTTAGTGTGGTAGTGGAAGGATCAAGTTAGTAACTGTAACTGAGGCCCTTGTCTTTCCCTTTGTCACGACTTCTGTTCTTACAAGGGTGCCCAGTGTTCTCAACTGAGTGTGAGCCCCTTGGCCAGGACCATGTGTGATCCAATTCCCTTGACTAGCCAGTGCCAAAGCTTTCATGTCTCAGGTGACTGTCCTACCATGCCAATACATGCAGGTCCCTCATTCATGTTCCTTAAACCCTTCAGTTCAAAGTATTATTATCCTTTATCCACAGAATTGCCTGTGATCATAGTGCCCTAATACTCTGAGTCAGTGGGGACTGAATTCAGCACTAGCTAAGTAGCATGAAGCAACGCTTTAAATGCAAATGTACCAGGGCTAGTTTTAATGTAATTTTAATAAGACTGAAACCATTTTGAAGTTGACTTAAACCATAATACTAATCTGAAAAGACTATTTTTCAGGATGCCCCCATTATTCTTACTGGTAATTTTTCTCCTTCGGTGCAACCAACGCACTCTCCATCCACCCCTGCAGTTCTCGTGCGAGTCCGGCCTCCCCCTCAAGCATATGTGGTCTGTGGTCACTTTGGTAGAGGTGAACTTGACCCAGCTCAAAGAGCTGCATGTTCTTTTTCTTCGTGCTCTGTGTCCCTGACCTGTCCTGGTGAGCTTGTCCACAAGGATACTCCTATAAATCTTTCAACTAAATTGCTGTGTTTTGGCCAGAGAACTAAAATTCCAGCTATCTATTTTTATAGAGTGTGATATTTCGAGTCGGGGGTCTAGTTCAGAGGTAGAACACTTGTCTAGCATGAGGGAGAGGCCCTGTGTTTGATCCTTAGCACCACTGAGATTAACAATAACAATAATTGTATTACTAATAATCCTGATGGTGAAAGTAAAAATAAGACAATGATTCCAAACGTACAAAGATGGCAATAACATGCTCAAAGTAAGAGCTGACCTCAAGTCTGATATACTGCAAGGTTCTAAGTGTCTTCGTTGTGTCAATTTGCAGTATTTTAGTGTAAGTGAACTATATTTTTTCTGTTTCTATTTGTAAATGTGGACCTGGAGAATTGGTTAAGGACTAGTTTTAAAAAGTCCCAGCACCTGAAGGCGAGAGCTCATGGTCACCTTCTTGCAGAGACAGTGTCTTAGTTAGGGTTTCTGTTGCTATGGAGAGGCCCCATGACCAAGTGGGACTGGCTTACAGCTTCAGAGGTTCAGTCCATTTTCAAGGCTGGAGCACAGCAGCATCCAGGCAGGCGTGGTGCTGGAGTTGCTGAGAGTTCTACATTTTGTTCCAAAGGCAAACCGGAGAAGACTGGCTTCTAGGCAGCTAGGAGAAAAGTCTCTCGAATCCCACCCCCATGGTGACACACTTCCTCCAACCAGGCCACACCTCCTAATAGTGCCACTCCCTGGGCCAAGCATATTCAAACCACCACAGACAGTTATGGTCTGTGAGTTAACTTGAGAGATGTGTGCTTGAAGAAACTTGGTTAAATAACATATAGGATTTACAAGTGAATTTTAAAAATATTTTTCTGCATTGAAGTATTATTAGGGAGGAGGTACTGATATCTCTAACTTCATCTTTATAGCTGCCTAGTAATTCAGCAGACTGCAATTTATAGTTTTATTTATTCCATATAGTTTCTGTAGAACTTTCTGTAAGTGTAATGTAGAGAAGGCTTTTAAAAGCCTTGTGTTCAAGATGTGTTCAAGATGTGTTAACAGACATTTCATTTTGAGCTTAATATGTTTAATATTGTAAAACACCCCAGGACATAGTTTGTAGTGACTCCCAATGGTTCTGACAAAAGAACCCTCCCTTGTTTGCCACACAGCTCCCAGATGGAAGATTGTGCTCCCAACACTGGGATTTGTTAACTTACCTGCAAAGCGTTTCTCTACTGTTTCTTTTGAGACAGGGTTTCTTTACAGAGCCCCAGCTTCCTGGAACTCTGCATGTAGGCAGTCTGGCCTCAAACTCACTGAGATCCACCTGTTTCTACCTCTGGGATTGAAGGCATTCACTGCCACACCTGGCCTGCTCCAAAATGATTGAGATTGGTGGTGTTGTCTATTCCTGGTTTTTCAAATACTGTCTGCTAATACTTCCAATCAGTCCATTCTTATAGCATTCATGCTAACAACATTTCCTTCCTGAAATACTATTTGTGATATGTGAATGGATAATGAGGTCAACTCCCCAAATATTTTAAGCCAACAGTAGCTGAATCATGGCCAATGTTGGCAGTTCTGTCAGGAGAGATGTGGTTTGGCCAGTCCCCAAGGCTTTTGTCCATCTCCCAAGAGATAATATATATATTCAAAAACTTCATGTCTTTTCTCGTCTTAATGCCTATCCTGTAGTCTTGACAGTGTACTTTACTCTGGGCCCTGGGCAAGTTCTTGAATGAATGAAGTGGATAAGAGAGATTGTTGAGTATTGGGCAGCCGGGCTATGTGACCTCTAACTGCCAAGATTCCTATGCTGAGAAAACAGATTGTATTTGGGAGCCAGAAGTATCTCCTCCTTGGTTTGATTAATGCCTAGCTTGTAAAAAGGAAGCTGGATCTTCTGTAGGTCTAAAGGTTGTATATGAGATTTATTTAAAAGTAATTTTAAAAGAAGAGTTTGGAAGTCTCTTTCTGTGAATAAAGAAATTAACTCCACAACTGTTCTCTTCCCTGGACCCTTTATTGTCTGTACATCAAAGGAAGTCCAAACACATAAAGAGCTCTGCACAGAAAGAACTAAATGGGAGAACATGAGTATTGATTTCAAGTGATGTGGAACTGAGCAGGGTGGAAGTTCTAGAACAAGTCTTTGAGGTACAATCTGAGACCCTGGATACCTCTGCCATCACACACACCTTTTCCTTTTCTTGGCTGATTATCAGATCTGATGGCAATTTGATGTGCCAGTCAGCCCTCAGGTTCTGTGTGGCTTTATCTGGGATTAGTTTACCCCAGATCACATTCACATATGGAAGATTCTCGAGGGAGGCTGGTCTGTAGATGTCCTCAGAACGGAGGAGATGTTAGCGATTTCTCGAGTTTAGTACCACAGCACACACTATGATTTGTGGCAATCGGAACAGGTGCTCGTTTCACAAGTTCCAAGGATAGGCAACCATTCGACGACAGTGTGCATTTCTGTGATTCTAAATTTCCGAAAAGCTCCTTTTTGATTAAGCACACCACCTGCCACCACACCGACTCATCTTCTCAGGCTGCTGCTCTATCGTATTCTGTACCTCCGAGACCTGAAGGTATGTAGGCAAAACTGGAACGAGTCAGGAGCGTAGGAAGAGAGTCATCCATGAGCTGCAAGGACCATCTCACATCCTCTAACTCCGAGGTGTTAGCAGAACCCATTAAGCTGTCAGTGAAACAGCACTATGGAGCAAGAGCCTGATTAGATTACAGAGTCTTCTGTATGCGAATGTGATCTGTGAAAACATAGCACTTGATCTTCACCACGGTACCACCAAGTCTCAATTAGAGGACTGGTATGTGCCCAGATTTCAGGACATAAAGGGCAACTGGATTTTGAAGGAAAGATGGCCGGGAAACACCTGCAAAAATCTGCTTTTCTGTGCAACAGACTGGGTAATTGCATATGCAGATGGATAGTTAGGGATATAATTACTTGATTTGTGAACACAAATGCCCTTTCGATTGTGAGTGTTGAATTTCACAGCGACAGGTGCGTGCAGAGTGCTGTGTGTGTATCCTTTGCACCCCTGTTTAAATATTTGGCCTGCAGTCTATCTTCCATTCATTCCAGTGCAGCCACTCTCGCCCACCGATGATATGGGCGAATTGTGATAGCTCTTAACTGCCTCTCCAACTTTCTCTCATAAATAATAACCTTAATTTCAAACCTTAACTAAGAGAGGAACGGCACGGAGGCATGTGGCGGAAGGAGTTGTGAATCGCGCCTACAGCAATTCATGTCTTGGAGCTGTTGGATGTAACTCATTAGCTTTCATTGTCTTCTGCAAATAAGGAAAACTATTAACCAACACTACAGACTAATGTCCTAGGATCCGCCCCTCCCCCACACTTTCAACTGAAGTTTAACGGAAATCATCTTTTGAAAGACGATTTTTTCCCCTCCCTGTCGTTCCTTAACCTATCACACAGCTCACAACTAAATGATCTTCTCAGTCATCTTCTTTCTGTATGAACATTTCTGTACCACACAGAAGACAGCCAGAGAAATACTGGTGCAGTCCAAATGATATTCTACTTAACTGGAGAGTCTATGGAGTGCCTACTGGTGTGACATGCCCTATCCCCTGTGTGCCTTTCTCTGGAATTATAGAGATTATAGGTAGAATCCTTGTCTGCCTTTAGTGAGATGAACCATGTTCCAGAATTGCTCAGCCACTGTAGCCATAATTCATTATTATAATTCTTAAATTTGTAATTTTTAAAACTCCAGTTCAAGACAGATTATATTGTTTTCCCAGAGGTTCATTTGGAGTTAATGATGATGCTCAGAAAAAACCTTGCATGTGCTATTTTTACATCTGTGTGTATGATATTCCGTTAAGTACACTGAATCTTCGATATACACGATGATCCCCTTTTACAGGTATATGCAGTGTAGTTAGAGGGTGGGAAGGCCTTAGACATTATAAACCTGGCAGATGCTTGTGGCTTTAGTGGAGTCATATTTGCTAACAAGCAAGTAGTCAAATAAATGAAACAAACCTCATTGTTTTTTAAAGGACCACAGAAAAAGGTAAAATAACCACAGAAATACCGTCGAGATTAAAGTTGGCCAGCAGGCGACACTCAAAGTTGTCAAGGCCAATATTTACATTTCTTGATGTGTCTTTTCGCATGTTGTTCTTTAAGACTCATTTTCTCGTGTTGTTTATTCTTTCAGACTAAAAATGTGGGGATTACATTTCACTCACCAGAAGGTTGGAACCACTGTCTGGTCCTTGCATCATTAAGAAATGTACACAGTACTTCCGTTGGGGGTGAAGGAGCCTGCCCAGTTGCTCACATACAGTTTGGAACTCCCTGTCTTGAATGCGGTCTGATTGAATCAGATGGCAGCTTTTCATCCTGTCGTGGAGGGGAGACAGGGATGTAAGGGAGTGCCTTTGTTCAGATATTTCCCTGTGCTGGAGGGTCTGTGTTTAGGCTATAGAAGAGCAGTCTGACTGTAGCTGAATTCTATATATTTTATGGGGGCATTTGTATATTGGAAAACAATTCCAGTTATTTCTGGTTTTGTTTATATCCTCTGGTATGGTATGTTCATTTGTATTTAGGTCCAGACCACCATGTACAAAGGACAGGTCAGTGTCCCCACTAGAGGTTCTTCTGGCTTTGGTCTTTAAGCACATGTTGTCTGTGAGGACCCTCCCCCCCAGCTCTGCTCACAGTAGGAGGCCCATGTTGGACACTCTATTCTCTGGATGGCTTTGTGCTCTGGGTGTTCAATTTTCCTTCTTGGGCTGATGGTTGATATCTGTCATGAAAATCACTTCTCTTTGGAGGTTCTAAACCCTTTCCTTTCTTCTGTGACTTCGGTTCTTAGACACTCGTGGACAGAGTGTTTCCAAAGATCTAGGAGAAAGGTCGTGGTTCACAGCCTATCTCCAGATAATGTGTTTGAAGCATTGAAAGGGTGACTCTAGAAGAGGCTTGGTGAAAATTCAGAATCTTGTCCCCATCTAAAAGCATCTGGTTTAGTACCTTTGGAAGTTTGAGAAATATCTAGGATCTCTCCCTCCCTCTCCCCTTCCCCTCCCAGTCTTCCTCTCTATCCCTCTTTCTCTTTCTCTCTCTATACCTTTTCTTCCCCCTCACCCGCTACCCTCTTTCTCACTCTATAAGTACTCCAGATCAGTTATACACTAGACAGTTGGAGTTTGGTGAACTATCTAGTGTTTGTCAAAGCAGGTACCCTATCATAACCTGCTGACTGTTCCCCTATCTGTCGACATCTGGGCTGCACTGGGTAGGCCCCGGACCAGTGTCTGTGTCCTCCGGCATCCATAGTTCCAGAGAAGTTTTTAAAGTATTGCCATAGACATTCTACATGATAGGAAACCGGAATCAAATCGGAGGATTAGAAATCATGCTTCCCATACCTGTACACAATCGTGCTTCTACATGCTTCAAACGTCTGTGGGGAACCTTGCTTCTTCTGTCTGTATGGATAAGAAGTAATGGTTCTGCCACCTGTACAGACCCAGAGAAAGCTCCACGCTGGACAGGTGTGTCTTGAAAGCTTGGTTTGTCAGGAGAGCCTTTGCTGCTTTTCGCTTTCCTTGTGTGCACTGAGGCTACGTTTCTGAATTAAAAAAAAAAATGGGCTCCTTGCTTCGTACATCCAGTTCTGTGTTCAGAGAATGTACATCCTTACAGACCCCAAGGTCAGCAGGGTCACGCTCCCTGTCCCAGGCGGCATGCTGACTACAGAGCTGCAGTTTAAGCTGGTGGACAACATGCTTTTGTCTGGCCAAGTACTCTTCAATTCTTTACCCATCCGAGTTTGCTCTGTTTGGCATTTTTCTGGTCTTTTCTTCTTTCTGTCCCTAATTTATAATCTATTTGGATTTTAAATAATTTTAAGAAGGAATTTTAAAAACATGTTTCACTCATATTAGCTTAAACATCCTATATCACAAAGGGCCATGGTGTATTTTGAAATATCTATATACATTTCTTTGCTGGTCTACTCTTTGAGTGAATTTTTGAAAAATGCTTAGAATGGATAGGAAGAAAGAAACTATGTGAGTGTTGCCTTTAAACACAAAACCCAGTTTGTTTTGTATACTAGACTTTAACCAATGAAAATCCAGGAAGCGAGGGTTTTGGTAAGCACAACCAAAAGCAGAAGTTAATCTGTCTCTCTTCTTCCCTCCTTCCCTCCCTCTTGTTTTGAGTATAAGTATGGAGAATAGCTTTGTTTGTTTATGCCAGTACAGTTTTACATCAAATCTTCTGAAATGGGGTGCAAAGCCAGGCATGGATGTTTGTAAAGGCTTTGCAAAATCATACATAAAACAAACTGCCCATTTGATTTGAACACATTTTGCAATTATCTGTGGCTTTAACCGGGGCTTTTAAAGGGCACTGTATACATCTTCTGGCTGGTTCTGCCTCCTTTGTGGCTCTGCCTTTTATTTTTTTGAAGGGAATGAGAGCTTTGTATACAACTCCTTTGGAAAAGAGTAGTAAACTGTGTATCAGGTACGCGGGTCGCAGCCTTTCCAGTCTGGCTTTTGTTTTAAAAGGGTCATAAGTTGGGAAATTTCATCTCATGGATCTTTTTATGTAACAGACTTAAGTTTTTATCTCATTCTGCCTCTTGTTTTTTATAGATGTTCCTGATTCAATATTTTAGTGAAATAAAACATATAATGACCTCATTAAAAATATATGAAGCCTTTACCGAAAAAAAATGGTTTCTCCTTTATTATATCGTATGTTGCTATAATATATTTTCATCAGCAAAAAAATTCTGTTAATGATAATTATTTTGGTATATTCTGTGTTTTTTTGCTCTGTAGTGTATAATATACATATGCACACATACACACACAGACATAAATTCTCAGGTTCTTTTTTATAAAATAAAATTGATTATTGACACAACTAATATTCATTGAGTTTCAAGGGCCTTAGGAGCCCAGTCTCAGTCCCTATTCTTTTGTTGATTTTTGCTCCAGCTGGGAGCTAGCAAAAACCACACACACACACACACACACACACACACACACACACACGTACACACATATACATACACATACTCACACACTCCTGCACACACACTCATGCCTATGCACATTTATATCTTTATAACTTCCAATAGTGGTGACTAAGAATTAACAGCAGCAGAGGGGCTGGAGAGCACAATTTTAGGGTACATAGGGATTTAAGCACTCCCTGACTTATGGTGAGGGAGATCCTGCTTGTGGAGGCGGTAATGAAGTGATCATCTTTCATGATGGTAAAGATTTGGTGGAGAATGTTAGTACCACATGTGCGAGATGTTTGAGGATGGAGTGGGAGGTCTCAAGACCCTTGTATGTAAGTGCCACTCAACCTTACCAGTATAGACTACAGCTAGAAATGACAACTAAATGAATTGGCCTCTGTGCACCTCAGAAACTGGAGATGCTGAGGCTCCACCAGTAACCACATGTGTTCTGACCTCCTGTCCTGTGGAGATGCAGCATGAGTATGCAGAATCACAAATCACATCGCATGCAAGCATCAAAGTCAAGCTAGCATTGCCGTGCCATGACCGTTCATCACTTCATATTAATATACAGCTTGGACTTGCTGTATAAGCCACCCACCTGATTAAACCTTAACGTCGGGGTATTTGAGGAATAAAATCTACGTAAATACCTTGTGACCCCGTGGAGAGTTGATAGCTCACCCCTTTGCCGCTTTAGTTGGTGAGTTTCCTGGTTAAAAGAAAAAAGGAGGTGGGACAGCGGACTGTGCTGCAAGAGGAGGGCGTGGCTGGAGCTCAGAAGGGAGTGGCAAAGGCAGAGCTCCCATTGGTTTTCTTCCTAAGGAAGGCAGCAGGGGGACAATGAATGCTTTTGTAAGGGGTGACTGTTGGTGGCTTCTCAGGGGTCACCAGGACTGTAAGCCTTCCCTCAGTGGGAAAGGGGGACAGGGAAGAGAGGCGTGAAGGTAGTGGTGGTAGATGAATTAGGTAAGGTCAAGCCAGGTGCTTTTCCATTTGGGTAGTAGAGAAGACCCATATGTTTGTATCCTTTCTTGGGGTCAGAGACTCCTTCTTCAGGGAACTAGCACTCAAGTGACCTGAAGGTCCAGCCTGCCCTTTCCCTGCAGGCTTTTCCTGTTGAATGCATTTACTTTACCCTGGCCTGCCGTTCTGTTTCCTAAACTTTGAAATCCTTTTTACATCTCTTGAGCTTCTGCTCCAAGGACAGCTACATCTGCTCGCAGAAACAACTCTTGGGAGCTTCTCTTAGGTGTCTGTCAGAACTTAAATCTTTCATCAGTGTTGTTGTTGGTTCTCTCACACTAAATTTTTGAGCTCAGGACTCACAATTTATTTGGGGGGAGAGCACAAATAGAAAAATTGCTACCGTTTCACATTCTAAGGGATGGGACTTTCGCCTTTCCTTGTATTAAAGTGGGGGAGATGTATGGCCTTTGAGGCCTTGGGAAAGTTCAGACCATTTGTAATGTTCAAAATATTGAGAAACTTTAGGATTATTTTCCTTAAAGATGGTGTTTGATTCAAGCAAGAACTTGGACAGACTGGTCAACATGTCCTATCTATGTTCATACTCTGTTACAGAGAGAGAAAATATATGTGACTCAGGCAGACGAAGTGGCTGGCTAAGCACCAGCTTGCCTAAATGGCAGAGACTCAAGAGACTACTCTGAAAAGCCAAGAAAAGCTAGAGATACTCTTGCCAGAAACATGCCTATCACTAGATGTACGAGTAAACTTTGGACCTTGGGTAGCCTGTGTGTAGAGCTAATGATGGTAAATCAAAGAGACGGTGCTTTCTAGGTATGCTTTGTAGCCATTAGCCGTCACCTGAGCTAAGTTCGGTCTGTTTGATATTTGAGGGATGACAGTAGTGAACAAGAGCGCTGAAAGCAATGTTCCATTGTGAAGCAGAGAGACTCCATGCCAAAGTGACTTCAACTCGATACAAGTCAGCGGCCTCAAGATGCTCGCCCGTCTGCCAAAGTCTAGATTTATCCAGGCAGTTATTGTTAAAGAACATTTGTGAGCATTAAGGTGACAAGCCTAGTTCTAGATGGCAGAAAGGGGGGAACTCTAGCTTAATTTCAGATGCTTTCAGAAGCAAAGCAAAGAAAATCCTGACCCAGTTTGACCTCTGTGTAAGAGATGGATAGGCACCCCACTCCCAAATCTAGGCTCCTCCCTCTGTGTGTTATCTATTATTCCAGGAAGGAAACTTTTACTTAGTTTTATGCCTCATATTTAAACAGGAAAATATTTGGAGATGATTAGAACTAGTCTCTTCCCTTGGAGTTGGGGGCCTCTTGTAGGGTCCTAGTGTAGCCAGGCATATATGCCTGAGAAAACTACTTTGGACTCATTCAGTCCTTGGCGGGTAGAGAGCATCTGCGCAAGTGAGATTGAGATGGACTACAGAACTGAAATTGAGGTTCCCTGAGGCTGACCCACCGAGAGCTGGAGGATGCTACGTGAAGACACACAGCAGACCAATCACCACAAGTCAAAACCACTATAGGTCTGATGAGAAGAAGGAAGAGAGGTCACAAGATGGATGTTATAGTGGCATGCACATTCGGTAAGCGGGTGTCCTTATTTAAAATCAAAGGACTGTGTAGTCATAATCTATATCTGATATTTTCTCTGCTACAATGCACAGGGATTGCTGACGAATTTTCTGGGAAAGAAATATTGTAAGAAGTACTCTGACTACGTGGAAATGTGGGCCCCACTGATGAGCATGCAAAATGAAGGGAAAGTTGAGAGTTTTTCAAACTTGGGCAGATCAATAGAGTTCATATGCCTTGACCCTCACTGACAAAACTGCACCCTTCCCCATGGCTGGGTTGGTTTGTTAATATGTGTGTGTGTGTGTATGTGTATGTATGTGTATGTATATGTGTGTGTATATATATATATATATATATATATATATATATATATATATATATATTTTCTTTCTTGAGGATTTCTTTTTAGGTCTAGCTTGTGCACTGGTGCATGCCATAGTCTCTCATGAGACCTGTTTCACTTTAAAAATATTTTCAGGTTCTGTGCGGAAGAAAATACATATACACATGAATGAATTAAAAAGTGCTTTCCAGAGCTAGTATTAACTGGGGAAACAAAATAAAACAAACCACACCATTCCTTTCTTGTGGGGAGCATATTTAACCCAAAGGAAAAAACCCTGATAATTAGGAAGTCTGGGTTCTCAATTATTGGCTTGCCAAAAGTGAAATAGCATTTGGTATAGAGAGCATCATCCTTCATCCGAATTTGGGATGCCAACATCTTAAGATGTCACTTTTCTCTTCCAGCTTCTGAAGATAGGGTGCAAGCCAGTTTGGAAAGAAGTTGAAAGAAGGAATGATGGGTTCTCTTCCCAGATTTCCCGGTACCTTGCCTTGGGGTCCAGACCAAGCCCCAAATCTCTCTCATGCATAAAACTTGTAAAGAGAGATGAAAAAACTGTGCCCCAAAGTGCTTTGAAAAACCCCAAAGCAGTCTGCTGCTGTAGGGTACTTTACTTGTTGTTGCCATGGCAGTGCTGATGATTGTAATTGAAGCAGAACTTTAAATATGAATGGTGGTGTTGCTAATCAATGGGATAAGTTACTGTGGAAAGGATTTGAAAAACTCTGTGTTGTAGCTGCTACTCAAAAAGCTGATACAGAATTCCGACCTCACTCTCTGCCTCTCTGTTCTAAGAGTGAGGAGAGACAATTGTTTTCGATCCTCTGTCCCAAGGCCAGTGATAATATAGTATATGTATGCCAGGCCACTAGTGCTTAGGGAAGGGAACACATCTCCCTCTACAACCGGAGGAGAGTTTAAAAGATAGGACATACAATGTCACATGACTGTTGCCTTTCTAAAAATCTGAGCTTGGGATTGCAGGGACGTGGAGTGGTGTGCGCTGTTGAGAGGTGTTGTATCTAAGGAAACACATACTGAAGTTCAAGCAAGAGGAACCTTAGCCTTGCCCAGGGAGATCCGAATGACCCATGTGGATTGTGAGATGTCCATGATGGTCCGCGGCTAAGGATACTGTTCTTCTCCTGACACATGTAGAAAGACGTTACATACTGATGAAGGGGTGAACAGGCAGGGCTTTGATGTCTAAGCACTGTATCCTCTGAATTGGCATGCCAGGGTGTAGTGGTAAATATTTTAAAAAGTCAGCTCTGTGCTCACGGCGGGTGCATACGTGGCTCTGCACCTGCCTATGAGCTCTGGATTCACAAATGAAAGACATGCACACACAACCTTTATATTTAATAAGCCTTAACTTGCTCAATGGTTGGGCACTCCCAAACCTCCCCACTACTAGCACACATTCCCCTCCAGTGTTGCTGAGTTAACACTTTCTAAATCTATATTTTATCTTTGATGCCCAGTTTCCTTCTGGCAGCCCTCCCATGGGGCAGCTTTCCCTTTGTACCTACATTTCAGCTGCCCTATGCCCCTTTCATGGCCTCCTCCCTTCTTCTCTGCCCCTGCTTTTCTTTCCTGGGAATCCTAAAAGTCCTGCCTCTTTCACCCTGCCCAGCCATTGGCCTCTGATTTTTTTTAATTGACCCATCAAAAAGACCAATTGTTGGCAGGGACCTGCTGAAGACTTGTGAACTGCCTAATAAGCACAAGTCAAACCTCCAACACCAGGGTCCATCTTTAGTTGTGATCCATACCGGCATATAGTTTTCTCCTTCTCCAGTGTGTTCTGCCTGTGTAGCTTGTGTGCTTTACTGCCTCCCACAGTGGAACTGCACTAAACCCACCAGGTAAATCTTACCTCCCTCACTCCAGTGGTTACTTTCAGTTACATAGGGCTTAAAAAAAAAATTCCCTGACCTTAGGGATTCATTTTATGATCGTGGCAAATCAGAAGGTGAGAACCTTTTATAGACTATACTTTGCCCCTAGATGTGATTGGAGAAAATGCAGAAATTCTGTGATTCTGAGAGGAGAAGGCTCCAAGATAAAGATGGTATGGACGAGGCCGAAGAGACGGGAGATCTTTTACCCCTGTAGATAGAGCAGCTCAGGGAGGCTGCCAGACTTAGAAGCTGGCTGCCTTCTGCCACTGTGCCTGTAGAGGCGAGTCTGTTCCCTGTGTTGATGAGCTTTCATTTTCTTGTAGATCCATTTGTTTTATATATGTGTTTTGTCTACATGTATGTGTGTGTACCACATGCATGCTGGGTGCCCACAGAGCTGAGAAGAGGGCATTGAATCCCCTGGAATTGAACTTATAGAAAGTTGTGAGATACCATGTTGGTGCCAGAAACCAAACCCTGGGCATCTACAAAAGTAACAACTTTTCTTAATTCCCAAGCCATCTCTCTAACCCCATCGGACTTTAAATTAGACTTCGAAATAATCTGTGTTCCTATTCTCAAGACCAGACCCACATATTTTACGTTGCTGGATTTTATACTTAGATGACAAATGAACACTTGGAACACAAATGTCTAAATGTACTTTTCCTAGTCCCCCCAGCCCCCACCCCCAGATCTTTACTAATGCTGTCAGATGAAAACTTGGGAACAAGCCTTTCCCCCTTAGTTTGCTTATTAAATTAGCTGTTAATCTATCTTCTCCATAATCCTAATATAACCTGCCACTGTTTAGGACCAGTTACAGCAATGGCTTCTTGTCTCTTTTTCTTCAAGACCTCACCCAAATAACTGGCCCATTCTCACAGAAACCATTTCCAAAAATGCATATATGCATTCTGTGGGTTTATACTCTGATGTCTGTTCAGAGTCTCCAGAACATGTGGTAAATATTTTAGCAGTACGCGGCACTACAGATACAAAGCTGTACCTTTCTCAGTCCCTGCCCTGATGGCTACCTTTGTGACCAAGTTACACTCTCTGTCCAGTAGGTATTTATTCACTGTGTTTCTTCCCACTACCTTTGTGCTACATATTCACTTTGGTGCATTTGCATATTGATTTTTCTGGCCTTGCAAGGTTCTGGGTCTGATGAGATAGCCCAGTTTTGATCACATAGCAAAGGCGTCATGCCATACATCCAGCAGGAGGAGAACTCACTGACTGTTCGAGACTGCTTAGTGGCTATATGTCCTGAGGAGGTCAGGCTGCACCTGAAAGCTATTATAGTGCCCTGGCTCCCCCTGCCCCCCAACTCCACCCCACCCGACCCCCCCACTCCTAGGTAGGTGATGAAGCCTCATATCAGTTGTTTCCAGCTGTTACAGCTGAACTGATATCAGAGCCTCCTCTGAGTCCAGTGTATGTCCCTGCATCTCCTAGTACAGACTCATTAGGTGTTTAGTTCGCAGGTCAGTCCTGGAGAGAAGGGGCCATTGTGGAGAGATCAGGTACTTGAGAAGCCATCGACTTCAGGATGCTGGGGAGCATATTTCAGGCTCTGCACACAAGTCTACTTCTTGAGATACAGAGGCAGATAATCCTTGAAGGAGCTACATACAAAATGTTGACTTTGATGACTAGCAGTAAGGGTAGAAATGACATATAGAGAAGATACAGATAAAAAGGATAAAAATAAAGGCACAGTGAAAAAAATTCAAAAAAAAAAAATGAGAATATCTGAATTTAGACATTTTAAGTGACAGCTTTCTGTGGCCGTAGTGATTTCTGTTTCTCATTTTGAGGAAAGTAAAATACAGTTGTAAGCAATCCAGTTTTCCCTGTAGACGGCAAGGCAACAGGGTCCCTTGCCTCTTACCTATCGTGTGCTGCCCACACTTTAATCTGTAGGGAGCAACCAACCTACGGAAAGGACTTTGGGAAAGGCTTGTTGGTAAAGGCTTTCGTTGAGATGGTGGCCAACTTTGGATGACCTCTTCTTCAGGAAAAGCAAAATATGAGCAATGTTTGCCAATTTCCGTGGTGTAAGTTTGCTGCCGTTGTTGGTTTTGAATAATGAATGAGTTGGGCATCGGATGAGTGGTAGGGATGGTGAAGATGGTGCGGTGCGGTGTGGCTCCCTACCTTAGGACCCTTTCCTGCTCCCTTCACAGCATACCGATCCTAGAGATGTTTAGGAATTTATTTTTTTATTGTTTTAAAATGGTTTTATTTTTAAGCAAAAGCGAAACTGTTTACTGATACACTCTCCTTATTATGTTAGGGCTTATTTGAGTTTAGTGACATCTCTGCCACGTTTGCTATAGAATCTCCAACTTAGTCAGCTGAGAGATGAGGAATATGTTCTCCCTTATCAGTATTTCTGAGAGATACTGAGGCTGTTCAGTTGATTTCCTGAAGTGCCAACTGTGTTATTAGACCCTTGACAGTTACCATCATTGCATCCCGAATAGCAGTAACTTATAAGAATCAATTACAGGGGCTAAGGGTGTAGCTCAAGGTCTGGAGTTCACTCACTAGTGTATCCATTCCAAAAAAATAAAAGTAGTTTTATCCTATGGAATTTTATATACTGCCACAAACTTTTATTTTTGGTAATCAGACATTATCACCTTTTCTTTTTATCCCAATTCAAATTATGTACTTCAGAGATTAAAGACCCATTTAACATTAATCTTTTGTTTCCTTTGGGTTAAAGAAGTAAAGACAACAACTATAATAAAATTGGGAGTTATGTCTTTACTGTTTTAGTTCCTAGTATGTTCCAGGTCCCATGGTGACACTTTCCCTATACTTTTCATGACAATCCAGAGGGCAAAAGCAGTCATTCCTCTTTTGTTGGATGAGAATCTATACAGTATGAGATACCAAAAACTGTCCCCAAGTTGTCCGCAAAGCACGCAGCTCAGCACACTCTCTCTGGTGGTATTCGGAAGGTAATGGTGGAAAGGCGATACTAAATGCATTCTGTTTATTTTCTTGAGACAGACTGAGCAGCCTGAGAACATTTGGTGCTCAGAGGGAGGAAGTGCTGAAGGGGAAAACAAGTCTGAATGGAAAGGAGGATAGTTCAAAGACCAGTTTCCCCTGCCTCGCCGTGCCAGCTCTAACTGCGCGTGTTTGCTTTGCTTACATGACAGAACGA
Organism: Montemys delectorum; assembly: GCA_019843815.1. Classification (NCBI taxonomy): domain Eukaryota; kingdom Metazoa; phylum Chordata; class Mammalia; order Rodentia; family Muridae; genus Montemys; species Montemys delectorum. The sequence goes on along the minus strand of JADRCD010202750.1, from coordinate 7,330 downwards.
TCGAGCCAGAATTCAGGGAAGTCTGTTTGGTGGATGCATTAGTCAGGGCATATGAATGACTGGAACGACCAGCCTCCAACATCAGCAGCTCAGCCCTACAGAGGGCTGTTTCCCTCTGCTGTCAGAGAACAGCAGGAATCAGCTTTGTGCCTGTAACTCTTGGGGTCTAACTTCATCCCCACTTCTGCCTTGCCTCCTATCAGGTACAGGGGATTCAGTAGAGATTAGTATTATTAGACTGATCAAAGTTTGTAGGAGGGGAAGGCTAGCGGGCAAGCCTTATACTCTTCTTCCATTGGCCAAGCCTTAGTCACATGATCTGATTGGGATACAGCCTTCTCAGTGGCCAAGTGGCTAAAGCCTAGTCCTTCGTACTCAGGGCTACAGCAAAGGCTTCAAAGTTTGGAGAACACCTGATTCTCAGGGGCATTTTAGTCTTGAGATGCTACCATGTGGCATGTGGCTGTATGGTCATGGAGTGGGCAGTCTGGTTGGGAAGTTGGTTCTCAGTTCTCTCAGGAGGCACGAGTACGGTGCAGTATAGTAGGACACCCTGAAGGTGAAATGCATTGGAAATGGACAGTCTAGCAGTTGTTAGTGGATATAGGGTTATAAGGACCATGGAATTTCCGAGGAAGAATGGAAAAAGCCTAACGGGTCTTCCACGCATAACAGAACTGTGTAGGAGCGGGAAGGGTGTGACCGAAGGCCTCAGTTCGTGCCATAGGACTCGACTCCGTTTAAAGATGCGGTTTTAATGAATAATACAGAGAATTTTCTGCTTGCAGAGCACTGAGTGTTTGCAATTTTCTCTTTAAGTGTCATAACATTTTTCATTTGTGAAACTGATTGTTGAAGTCTACGCTCATGTCACATGCTGGTGGGCTTCCTTTTATTTGAGAGTAGTTCTTTGCAAAGTCCTGCACGGAGCCTCAGATTGAACAGGGTTGACAAGCTGGTGGAAGTGAGGCCTTTTAGAAACAAGTGACAGGACAGTTGATCCAGTGCAGAGAATCCACTTTCCCTTGTTAGGCCTTGGCTGTGTATTGTTTTGATCCCCCCCCCCCCCCCCGCTCCGTATTTATGAAGCTTGCGGGGTGTTTCTTGTCTTCCGTTTTCTTGTTTGTAGTTGCAGATTTCTCAGTTGCTTTTGTGTGCCACTTGCCTCCTGAAATTTGGCCCAACAGTTTTGAGTAGCTGAAGGATTTATCGAGGACAGATCAGACGAGATGCGGCTGCTGTACTTTCGTCAGGCAGAAGGAGCGGCATAAGGTTAGGTGGCTGATGTGTGAGTTTCTGAATTTGATTTGGTTTTACATGGAAAGGTTGAAGCAATGATCCATGTATTCTAATAAAAATCATCAGTACAAATCAAATAAAATCTGGCTTAGTGGCTATTTTCCCACTGTATCACTCACAGCTAGCCTGCATTACAGAGCGACTTTGGCAGGCACTGGCTCCCCCACCATAGCATCTCTGAGTTGCATCGCAGTCTAGGCCGTGGTGGGCAGGCTTCTTTTCTAATCAACCTTTTGCTAATCTCATCAGATAAATCATTATTCTCCACCAACAGCTCAGGCTTCTCTGGTCACTTCTCTGCTTCTCGTTCTCCCTCAAGATGCCTGGTTAGTGTCATTCCTTAGGCCCCTGCATCCATCTCTTTTCAAACCAGTGACATTTCTACCATTCCTGAGAAGAGTTCTGGCTTTGTCACACAGACAGCGGGGCACCTAACCTCATCTTTCACCAGTGCATTGCTGGTGACCAGATGGGCCAAGACAGGATGCTGCCTCGCTGTAGACTTATGGGAATGAAATATCTATTCCTGACCCTATGAGGGTGAAAGGACTGGACCTAAGAACCCCAGTTGGTGCTTCTGGCTTGTTATAGGTATAACTGTAGAACTGCCAGAGCTGAAACAGGGCAAGCATGTGTTCATGCATTTTTAAGGCCCCCTAAGTGTAAGCATAGGGAACATTTTGCATGTGAGGGACACCATGGGTCATTTCTGTATCGCAGTCCTGGGCAACTGCAGATTGATGCCACTCCCATCCCACGGTTCACAGATGATGTTATATGCACAGGGCAGGACAGAGGTGATGAACGTTCATTGCTGAAACGATTTGGGGGGGCCATCTTGGGAGTGTGAAAATGATTGTAGTCTGCTCATATTTGAGTCTGAAGCTGCTCTTGATCCCAATTTCATACCTTAAATGATTCCAGATGCATCACCTTAATTGAGATGAATATAAAAATTGTTTTAGACATAACTAAAGCATAAGGCGAACGTGTGATTATATCATTGAGGTACAGTGTGAAGTGCCTGTGTCAGATTTCTCTGACCAAGCTGGTGAAAAACAAGAACACTGATTTGTCTTAGACATGATCATTCATATCAAGAATATTTGAGTATTTGAGTGTGCTTGTCCTGCACATATTGACTTCATTTGTACACACGCACACACACACACACACATACACACACACACACACACACACACACACACAAACTGACTTCTGTCAATGCCTGTCTGCCTCCCACGTGGATAACGGAATTCTGAGGAACCTGCTCTCAGCTTTGTGTACCTTTGGCTGAAATCCGTCAGTACTCCTTGAATTATGGGATGACATGGGTGTTACCCAAAGGTTAAAGGGGTTATTTCTACTTGGTATTATCTATAAGAAGTCAACTTGCCCTGTCCCAAAAAGTAAATGACAGTGACGTTCTACCAAAAGGCCAAGCTTCCGGTCACTTTTCTCAGTGGCCAAGCTGGGCTGCTCCTCATATTCAGTATCTAATACATTTATACACCACTCTTTGAAGTTAGGGAAATATTTTCCTTTTTTTTCTTTTAAAATAGAAAATATTTTCTTTTCATGTTTTTTGTTTCCCCTCCATCATCGTCGTCTCCTCCCAGATCTTCCGCTCCTCCCCATCTGATTCAACATCTTTCTCTCTTTGGAAAACAGGCAAATAAAAAACCAAGCCAGAATAAAACAAAACAAGATAAAGCCCACCAACCAACCAACCAACCAACCAACCAAGCAAGCAAGCAAGCAAGCAAGCAAGCAAGCAAAAACAACAGAAAAAGCAGGAGAAACAAATACATGGACAGAGACAGACAGACAGATAGACAGATAGACAGACAGACACACACACACACACACACACACACACACACACACACACACCCCATAAAAACAAAATCAGAAAACATAATATATAAAAGAAAGACCAGTAAGGTAAAAACAAGTGTTCAAATAAATCACTATCAGACAAAAGAAAGCAATCTCCAACTCGTACAACCAGTGAGGGTCCATGGGATAGAATTAAATTTCCCTTTGTGAGTGAGTGGTTGCGAGTTGGAGATAGCTTCTGAGTTAGGGATGAGGGCTTGTGACCACATCTTCTCAGTCCTGGGACCCCATCTGGCTTGAGCCTGTACAGACTTTCTGGGTGCTGCCACAGTCTCCGGGTTCACGTGTGCAGCAGAGCTGCCATGTCTGGAAGGCCCTGATGTCTTCCATCCTCACGAGTTCCCATCCTCTTTCTACCCCCTCTTCTGCAGAGTTTTCCTAGGGGAGGAATTTGATGAAGATATCTCCTGTAGTGGTCCATGGTCTCTTCTGTGCATATTGCCCAGCTGTGGGCCTCTGCATTAGCTACTATCTAATGCAGGATGACGCTTCTCTGATGATGATGGCTGAATAGGACATTAGCTTATAGGTATAGCAGAATGTTGATAGAAGTCATCTTATTGCTTTAACAGAATAATAATAGCATTTGGTTTTGCCCTAGATCCATGGCCTATCTACTCTTTGGTTCTTGGCTACCCACACAGTGTCAGGTCTAGGATTTATTTCATGGAGTGGGCCTTAATTCCAATCAGATAATGGTCTATTACTCTCACCACTTTTGTGCCACTGTTACACCAGAAAATCATGTAGGCAGGTCACTGCTGTAGATCAAAGGGTTGTTGGCTCAGCCATTAGAGGCTAGGCTCACAAATAAAAAATATAAGAAAATAATTCATTTTAAGTGTCACTTTATCCATCCACCACTAAACCTTTAGATATTTCTGTCTTATTTTTGCCAGCCTGTGACAGTTCTACTAAACCTTTCTCTGTGTCACACCTGATTGTGCATGTCTATCCAGTGGAATGTGTTGCCTTTGTGGCAGGTCTAGAAAGGGTGTGGCTTGGAGCAGAGGCCCAGAGGGTGATGGCCTGGCCCCAGAGTGGAGGCTTGAGTGTGCTCTTATCTGTTGGCTTGGCTCCCAAGTGGTTTGCTTAATCTTATCTCTGTGTTGGCAAGATCCTCTCCCAGTTTATAGATCAGATATGTTTCCTGTATTCTTTTCCCTGTGCTCCTCTCTCTGACCTAGGCTACAAGAAGACTACCACTGACTGGGGTCTCTCACCGCCATATAAGTAAATTACTGAAGAAATCTTCTAATTAAATCACATAGAGTTGAGATTTCTTTGATTGTTTCTATTGGCCCTCAGACCAGAGGTCTTTTAGGCCTCACTAGGAAGCCATTTTAGAATAAGGGTAGGGATAAGGACTAGGGAGATTTTCAGGTTTTACCTACTGTATCTTCACTTGTCATGTTTCCAATGAGTGTGTAACTAAGAATTGGTTATAATGGTCTTAAAGGGTTTCTTCATCAATTGCTAGTGAATGCAGAGCAGGAAAACTAATTACGAAGTAGAGTCTGTAAGGTACCTTGGCCAGGTGACAGGCATTATTAGTTTAACACCCGAAAAGCCAATCACTGGCCACTGTGCATTTTTGGGACTCTTTCCTGGGACACTTTGCCCTGGAAACCACCCAGGGTCACTTCTTTAGTACTGTACTCACCTGCATATAATCTCGAGGGAACAACATCTGAAATTGACTTTTTCTGACGTTCCATATCATTTAGAGAAACACCAAGGAGCTACTTCCAATCAAAATAGATAAAAGAGACATAGCGCTTAAATGCATTGCATGATCTTTTAACGCAGTCTTCCACGTAGAGATGGGTGGTACCAATTTGGAATGTGAGTTATGAGTTGGAATAGAGTATCAATATTAAACTTCCTAATTTTGATAACTGCACTGATCTGTCCTAAGGATATGCACATAAAGGGACTGAAGCAATAAATATTATTAGTACATTCTTGCTTGCAAATTATTCACAAGCAACATATCCTATAACTTAGACTGCACTGTAGTTAAAACCCTTTCAAATTGGGAACTTTAGAGAACATGGCGGGGGGAGCTTTAAAAGATATTTTCTCTTAGTCTTCAAGCTTTGAACTTTTCTTAATCAATGACAGAGGAAGCCAGGGTAGTTCCGTGGTCAACCAACAGTGTAGCAACCACCAAATAGCGTTTATATCATAGGTTACTTTACTAAAACCATCTTGTGATTGGTTAATGGCTAATAGACAAACAACAGTATCTTTGACATTCAAATAAATGCCTGAAAATTGTATAATTTGGGGATATGAACAAGGTACCATAGTGTTAAACTCTTTCTGGATTTTGGCCTAGTCAGGGCAACATACAATTGACCAGGTAAGTATTTGGGTAAACCACAGATAATGCGTGTATTCATTTTCTACCTTTTCCTGATTCTGATGAGCAAAGTTACGAATGGATAAGAATCAGCTTGTGTTTAGGCAGCCAGGTTCATGGAGTAAGGTGAAGAGAGGCCTGGCCTGAACCTGTGCACTCGTTGGTCAAGTGTTTCCAATTTGTTTTTGAGGGATTCCAAATACACATGGAGGTGGATTTGTAAAAGTGTCAACAGTTTACACAGCTTCCCAGTGCACATTGGGCTGAGGGCAAACGGTAGGGACTGTGTGTTCTGTCGTGATCAAGGAGTTAGATAATCTGCCTTGTTTGCCGAAGGGTTCTGCGCCTTCAGACTTTTATAGGGCAGTATTAAAGCTCCGAGCCTTCTTATTTTGCCGATACCCAGAAGATTGCTTTAATGAGGAGTAAAGGGCCTTTTTCCAATTACAAGGGAATAACTGTATTAAGTCCCTGCGTTATGTCAACCTGCTTTGATTTGATTACTCTGCAAGAAATGGATTTATCTGTCAGTGTTACTTAATTAGGCTTCCTCATTGAGGTTTTGCAGAATAATATAGTGTGGTTTGCACATTTGAGCCTAAATACAGAGAAAACTGGCCTAAAACTGAGACACGACCCCTGTAGACATGCAGGATTGGTCGCCTGCCTTTGGCTGGTCATAGGCTGTGGTGGGGGATGTAGGTGAAAGGATAGAGATTTGGAGAGGATGAAAAGGAGAGCTGGTGTTGTGTGTGTGTGTGTGTGTGTGTGTGTGTGTGTGTCTGGTGATTATTTGATACAAATGTAACTATTAGAAAGCTGGATTTCTGAATGCTGAGAAGTGTTGGCTTTACCAATACCGGAGAAGTATTTAGAATAGAGAATGAGGAGAGATTAGAATACAAGAAATGGGAGGTTTCCTCCTCCTTCTTCTCCTTGTTCTTCCTCTCCTCCTCCTCCTTCTTCCATCATCATCATCATCATCATCATCATCATCATCATCATCATCATCATCGTTTTGCCAAAAGGGAACTAGAAGGAAAAAAGTTAAGAAACAGAATAAAAATGTCTTTTGGGAGAAGTCGGTGACCACTGTGGTTATACAGAGTAATTACAGCCCTACTAACATTTAAATTAAAGGAGCCCCCTCTTCTCAGACATTCACTAATGGCACTCCAGGGAGCATAGGCAAATGGGCAAAACAATGAAAAGACAGAACTGTCTTGCCCTTCCACCTTGTTCTCACAAAGCATCAATGGTTGAGCGAGGAGGCATCTTCCCTGTCTATGTTCCTTGGTTTTATACCGTAAGTATTTTGCGTATATGTTTAAGGCCTTGGAATCGCAATGTGCTCATTTGTGAATTTGTTCCTCCGTTTAAGATTTGGTTCTCTGAAGCATTCACCTTGTGTTTCTCACACTTCCTGAGGAACTTGCCTACAAGAGCTTCGCCTTTAGTTTGGATCCCTGGAGGCTTCCCTGTGCAATGAGACTGTTGGATAGCCTCGGCCCTCCAGCTTCAGGTGTCTCTGGCTGTCACTGTCACCTGGTTTGATGCTATTAGTCTCCTACTGCGATGTTTGGGGAGACTTGGTTTTCTTAGGCGTCCGATTTATGATTTTATATGACTTCAGTCCCAGCCTCTGTCGTCTCTGACTTCTTGCTCAGGGGAGCAAGCCTTTAGGGGAAGTCTCCATCATCCCGAGCACTTCAAAAGCTACCTGGATCCAAGCCGGCAAGTTGTCTCTCCGCATCTCCAACACATTAG
>JADRCD010202749.1:10037-35377 GCA_019843815.1 Montemys delectorum | reverse complement strand
GCTATGAATTCCAGAAGATTAAGATAGGAAGATCTACGAGTTCAAGGTCATCTAGGATTAAAGGTGTGGTGGCATAGTTGCTATGAATCCCAGAAGATTAAGATTGGAAGATCTACGAGTTCAAGATCAGCTGGGATTAAAGGTGTGGTGGCACACACCTTTAATCTGGGCCACACCAAGGACATTGGAAGAAGGAAGGCTGACTCTGCTTCACCTGCTTGCCTTGTGGGACCGAGCAACTGCTGGATCCTTGGTCCTTCATTCACAGCTGCTGCCAACCATTGTTGGGAGTTGGACTATAGACTGTAAGTCATCAATAAATTCCTTTACTACATAGAGACTACCATAAGTTCTGTGACTCTAGAGAACCCTGAGTCATACAGGAGGTAACCACTGCTTTTGAGGACAGACTTCTACCACCACACCGTCAGGTCTTTCATACATCATGGTTTTTGTACACTGGACTTAGTGACATAAGAAAGAGCAGATTTGGTTATATCAGCCCAAAACACAATAAGCAAGAACACTGACGGAAAATGTTAAACCATTAGGTTTAGGCTAGGTTAGGGTAATGTACAATACACACACACACATGTGTGTGCACATATGTAACATGTTATATACATCTATATGTTACACATACATATGCACAAACATATATTAAAACATACATATACAAGTACTAGAAGAAAGTACTAGGTGAGGAAGTCCTCACCTCCCATGTCAAGCTTTAACCAGCTTGAAGGTGACTATAGTGCGTGCACACGTTATTTTATGTGCAGTTTGAATCTCCCACAGTACTTCAGCCAGGTCGAGAATTAGGAGTGCTGTGCATTTTAAACTAGAGGCTTTTTTTCATTTTCTGTGCTCAGGAATGGCCTTCTCTTAGCCTTGTAGACCAGAAGGAACAGTAACATTTCACAGCCGGCACACATGGCCACTGTAAAAGGAGCCGCGGACGCCTCATAAGCCTCGGACTGGGGAAAAGACAGCTGGATAATGGCCAGAGCTAAGAAACTATTCAACATCCCACATTCGATGGCAACCGTTTTGCAAACAGGAAGAGGCAGCAGGTAGACCTTAGCAGAGCAATAGCCGAACAAAAATCCCAGTGCAGGAACCAGAAGCCCCAGAAGAAGCACCTCTAGGTTAGCCATGCTCAGAAACACCAGCCCCATCCTGAAAGCCAAGTAGAGCCCCACAAACATTAACGTCAAACTCAGAGGCCGCACTACTCGCTCTAAACAGATTGCTTTTTCAGGCATTCTGTGCTTGACGACTACGCCAATCGATATTGGCGTAAGTATGAAAAGAAGGGTAGACACAATCTTTGAGACGGGAACATGAAATACACCTGCTAACCCCAGGAGCCGACTGTATAAGTACGAGTTGACAGGCATCATGATGAGGGCCAGGGACGTTGATGTGCAAGTCATCAAAATAGACAAAGTGACATCCCCTTCCAGGAGGAGAGCAAAGGTATATCCCCCACCTCCTCCTGGGCATGTGCAGGTCATTACAAATCCAAAAGCTTGGGCCTTAGGCAAGCCCAAAATCTGAGACAAGAGAAAGCCACAGAACGGCATAAGAAAAAACTGTATAGCTGCCCCAAGAAGTATTGGCAGAGGTCTCTTCCACACTGTTTGAAGCACCTGGAATTCGATCTTGCAGCCAAAGGCACACTTATTTAAAAGGATCATCAATAAGACAAGCAGGAAGACGGAGCCATCAACGTGGACCGGTGCATGGAAGAGGCTGTCCTCCGTCCGTCTGAACACTCTCACTCTGACACTCTTTATCTCTTCGATGAGTGTCTGCCTACCTTCAGAGTCCCAGAGCTGCAGGGTCAGATTGGTCTCTCCTGGGGAAGTCTTCATGTTGATGGTAAAATCTGTGACACCCAGGGAGGTCTTGGTCACGTTCACCACCTGCAGCACTGTAAGATCCTCTGACTTCACGAGGAGGTGGCTGGAGTGAGGCCATTTCTCTTTATAGCCAGACCTCACCACGAGGCTTTCTTCTGTCTTTGTAAACGACAGCAGTTCTGTATTTCCTGTATTCAGAAAGCTGAGGAATGACTTCCTAGGTTCTCCCGGGTTCACCAACAAAAGTAGAATTATAAAAAATTTGCCAGACATTTTGAAAGTTTGAACAAACCACGTGTGCCAACCCAGTTTTATTAAAAAACAAAAGACCATTCTTCTTACAGACATTCGTCTTTCACACACGTACACTGATATCGGAAGTGTGAGTTAGGTAACAGCTGGGTTTGGTTGGTCAAGGTCCGGGAGGAGGGACTGTTGTACCTGAAACCAGTATAAAGCTATCTAGTGAGCAAGGGACACAACCAGTTTAACCTGTAGTTAAGAAAACATAGAAATAAAGCCTTGCATTTAACAAGTGTCACTTGTCACAAAGAAAAAAACCTAATCTCTCTTCCTGAGTTCCTTATTACTTGGGGGTAAACACTTGGAGTTATTACTATCTGGGTCTCTTTGGCCCTCAGGAAATTATAAAATAAAGCAGCCAGGGGGGAACAAAACAAATAAACAAACAAACAAAATCCCTAAGACAGATAGATACCATAACTTGGAGAATGGCCTAACTACATGCTGGTGTCACAGAAGAGTGTGTGCTGGGGAGAGAGGGAGAAAGGGGAGCAGGGAGGGGGGACAGGGAGAGGGAGCAAGGAAGATTTAAGGAGTGAAAATTGGTATACGAGAGAAGCCAGCCGGCTGAAAGACTGGAAGCCCTGTCCTACCAAGGCTGTCTGGTAACAGAGCATGCAAACAGCCAACAAATAAATAAGGATAAATAAGAAATGTGCCTGCTCCCACCACATTCTGCACATTCTCTCCTGTCACCTCAGCTCGAGGTTAGGCCGTCTTGACTCTGATCTGATGGACTAATCATACTGATCTCCAAGCTATAGTGACAAATGTGCCAATCTGCTCCGAACAGGCACCACTAAACTTCTAACCTTTCTCCAGCCATGGTTCACTTCCGCCTTGGGAAATAATTTTTCTTTTTTTTTTTTTTTTTTCGAGACAGGGTTTCTCTGTGTAGACCAGGCTGGCCCTGAACTCAGAAATCCACCTGCCTCTGCCTCCCTAGTGCTGGGATTAAAGGCATGTGCCACCACCGCCCGGCTGGGAAATAATTTCTTTAAAGGAACTATCTCTTCCTACCAGCACCCGTGTCCATTCCTGGTCCGATTCCTTGTTCAGGGGCACAATCAGAAATTGAAGCAAGTACCCTTTGTACCCTAATTCACACCTATGACACTGGACCCCTAAAGTGAGAGCCACAGTGACCCAGGTTAGTCATGTGGCTGTCGTCATTAGCTAAGTTGGCTGGCCTTGAGAGCACCCTGGATGCTAATAATTCTAGAGTCCTAGGCAAAAGAAAACTTAGACAACCCTTGGTGTCTGTAAGTAGGAAAACTTCACGCAGGGTCACCAGCTTAACTTAAGAACATAAAGTGGCCAAAGGGAGAGCCGGCTAAGTGGCTGCTGCTGCCGGGCATTTGGAATTTGATAGTGGAAAGGTACTGACCTTAATTCGAACGGCCCAGCCTTCCTTTGTAACGTGACTCACTACGCACAACTGGGTGGGTCATGGGCAGTGGTCAACTAACTCAACTGTGCTTCAGCTTCCATGGATGAGGGGAAAGCCGGCAGTTTCCCAAATGAGAGGATGCCACAGAATAAACCCTCTACTACCTACCACCACTACAAATGTCTATTCTAGTTCTCTCTCTCTCTCTCTCTCTCTCTCTGTGTGTGTGTGTCTGTGTGTCTGGGTGTGTGTGTCTGTGGCTGGGTGTGTTAGAATACATAGTAATGAGCTTCATCATGACATTTTCACAGTTGGACATATTTTTTTTTACATGGCTGTGTTTGTAGGTTAATTTTTCAAATACAGTAGGACTTCAGTATCATGAATCTCTTTCCATGTAGGGTAGGACATTCACACACATTTACCACCAGTGAGCACAGAGAATTAAGACTAAGCTACTCAGTGACACTCAGGTTCCCAAGGAACCTCGCCCCACCCCTCTTAGGCAGAGTCTGACTATAAGGCTCCGGCTCTCCTGGATCTCCCTCTGTAGATCGGGCTGGTCCCGAACGCAGAGCTCCACCTGCTTCTGCCCCTGGTGCCACACCACAGTCTGCTTCCCCCCGGGGGAGCCTTAAAGACACAAAACAACTCAAAGCCTGGGAAGGTTAAGGCAGGATGGTCACATGGTGAAGACCTGCCTGAGAGACACAGTCAATGCTTGTCAATGAATAAACAGCCAAGGGAGAGACCTCAGTGGGTAACGGTATTGCTGCTAAGGTGAGCACTTGACTTTGAGCCCCAGGGCCAACTCCCGCAGGCGGTCCTCTCATCACACACACACATGCTGTGGTGTACCTCCCTAAACTAAATGTAACTTAAAAAACTAAAGCGAGGGTATGCTTTTCCTCCCAAGCACTTTCTCTGGAGTTTTTGTTTTTATTTTCTCTTTCAGGTTCTCCTAACCCAAACTTCAGGACCCAGACCTGATTGATAAATGTAGCTAGGATGAATCCTATGACCCAGTTTCCTCATGTATTTCCTGTTCTTTAGACTGGTGCCCATTAGTATCAAAGTATTATTTCAACAGTTCGTCCACACCTCATGGTTCCCCATACAGCAAGTGAAAACACCAAGTAGGATGGGGACAGTGTAATGCTACCATTTCATCAGGCACACTTAATGCGAACCTGAGATTTCTGCCTTCAGAGTACTTATTTGGACACGGTGAGTTAGGGGACTGAGACTCCACCACACCTTGTTCTCTTTAGATTATTAACCTGCCAATCCTTAGTACCAAGGATGTTCACCCTGACATCCTTCGGCCCTGTGGCCTCCATCACCTAGGACCTGGCCTAGCTAATGGACGGTGTATCCACTGTCGTAGGTCTTTCTCTGGATAGCCTTGTCTCTAGTCTGCTCGCTGAGAAGACATTGTTCATCCTTCCTAGGTGTCAATTCCTGCCAGCCTCTCTTGTGGACAGCCCAGGTGCTGTTTGTATTTTGATGTTAATTCAACTTCTCTAAGAGGGGTTGTGAATCGCGTACTAATAAAGAAACCAATCCTTGGGTGAGTAAGCGGGACTTCCAGGTTGGAGAGAGGAGGAGAAGAGGCAGGAGAGGGGGGCTTTTGGACAGGGACGGGGGAGGACAAGATATAGCTATAAGTAACCTATGGTTTAGATGGTGAATCCATCAGGATTCTCCACCGGAGGGTTTAGATTTAATATGGCTTACAAGACTAGGATTCTCGTTGTTGCACCCAGTAGCTGAGTTACCATTGATTCTGAACTAAGTTTCTGTGGTGTTTTCCTTCACAAGGCGGCTCAACTGGGTTCCAGAAGGTACTGCAGCAAAGCGTGGGTTTGCAAGAGTGCACCCCAAAAAGACTGTGGGAATTTTGAAGTATGGGACTGGTGTGGCATTAACCCACCAGTGGGAACTTAGCAAGCTGAGTGGAGAGATTTTGGAGCTCTGAGCCAGAGTCTCCACCAGATGAGAACAGGCTGGCCATGCCTGCCAGTGCCTGGCCAGGCAGCCCACCAGGGCCTGTGGTGTAGCATGAATTGCATTTTTTAATACTTCCTCAACCGGCCTCACCTGCCGTCTTCTCAGTAGGTCTTATTTTTCTGGCATATTTAATTTTCATTTAATTAGATGTACTGGCCATCTACTGTGTCCAAGAATTGTGATTAAAGTAAAGTACTGCTTGGTATTAAAACTTCTGGTAATCTCAAGAAAACCAAAATCAAACAAACAAAAAAGCCCCAAAACAAAAAAAAATCTTGTATATGGGCTTTTAAAAGATTATTTCTAATTCAGTTTGGCAGTTTTCAATAAAACAGCTATTGGAACACAGCTATACTGTCTATTCAGTCTATTCACTTATTTGTAACTTGCCTTACAACTATCTGCCAGTTCTAAGTTTACCTTCTACCTAAGTGTGCCTACAGACACTGATGTTTTCAGTAGGTGCACAGGTGACTGACTATAAAGGAATGAATTTAGAGCCTGATAAAAGCAAGAAATTATCACTATTTATGGTTTGAACATGAAAAGATGGAGCTGACAAAGACCAAATGAACATGCGCAGTTTACTCTTTAATTAACCTGCTGCTGGGAGAAACTGGTACAGAAAGGGTGGGATGGGGTACGGATTTCCCTCCTTGGTGTATTGTAGTCCTTCACCCAGCATAGACAGAAGACATTCATTCTCAGGTCCCCAAGAGGACTTATTTCAATTTATAGGTAAAATGTAATAATTGTCTTGCTTTGGTGTAGCAAGCGAGACTATTACAAAGTCAGTCTATAATACATCTCATCTGTAATACATTCATACCAACAAAAAGATGAACCCTACTGGAGAAAATTCCTTACCAGAAATATAGCCAGTGCAATTACATGATTCCAGGAAAATAACTTCCCCTCCTTATATATGTGGTGTCTTATCCAAATGCCTGGAAGACTGAATGAGAGGATCTGCAAGATTCTGCAATCCATGCATCATGATTTAGGTATACAGTAAGGCTATGTACTCTAGTCCCATAATATTAGGCTTAATCATAGGACTTGCTTTAAACAGTGATGGCAAGGACCGCTTGTAAGATCCCACCCAAGAGTCTACCATCTGCATCTTCCTCGGCCATAGAATGGCAAAATCACAAAAAGGTGGGTATTGTGTGAGCAGGATCTCGGAGTGATGGCAGCACAGAACGTGACACAGCAGCCAGTCAACGGCTGGGATTAGTCTACCAGGAAAGACACTTTTGCTGATATTTCCATAGCCGAACCCAGAAACAGGTAATAAAAATACGTTGCCAATAACTATCAACACAAAGTTAAACTTTAAAACACAAAACACGGAACCAAGTAGAAACCTACTGGTGTAAGTTATGACCTAGTGGAAATAGGTCTTAAGACAGCAACTTTGAGAGTTTTAAAAAAGTATCGGTAGTAAAAGAAACTGATGTCTACTTAGAGTGATTTCTCCTTATGAGGATTCTGCTGGCTTGAATTCTTGAATGACTATTCCAAGTAAGAGTCAACATTTTCTAAAAACTGCTCTTCATCGTTAAGATATTCCAAAATAACATTCCCTCCGTTATATAACGGGCACTCCTCCTTTGTGATCCACCTTTCCAATGTGTGATCCAAAGGCAAGGCTTCTCCTGAAGGGACGTGACACAGCCTCAGCTTCTGGTGAGAGAGAAAGAAGGCACACAGGGTAAGGACACACTTGCAGACACATTCCGAAACTTGCAGGAAAGCACGGTCACCGGACATTACCTTCGCTGTCAGCTTGTTGTTTTCATTCCTGAGATTAGCTAGAGAAGCAGCGAAGTCCACGACCTTCCCAATGCTCCACCGCAGGCAAAAGAACATGGCTTTGCTTTTTTCTTTACTCCCCTTTGGTAAGTAGACCTGGAAGTATGTTCTTTCTGTCTGTGTAATTAGAAGTTACCGTATAGATCAGACACACAAGAGGAGGCATTCCCTATTTAGGTAGCGGTACCTTAACTCTTCTTCCGGTCAACATAGAATAATCCTATGACGTCAGTTTTAGTGAGAAAAACCCATCATGTAGCCCACCTATGTAACCAAGTTGTACGGCCTTTTGAAGCTCAGGGACTGGGTGCGGAGGAACTCTTTTTTTCTGTGTTGAGTTCCAGAGATTCAGACCTGCACTGTAGGCTTCCCTCGTATTTCCCATGCATTCCCAAGTGAAGAATGGGTTCAACATGAACAGAGAGAAATCAAGACTGATGGCTCATTCGACAACACCAGAATCCCTAAGCGTGTTCCCCTTGTTTTGTTCTGAGAGGAAATAGACTTGTCTCAACTGTACTCCTTGGAATCAAGGTCCTGTCAATTGCGAGACAAGGCTTCTTGATACTAAAACACTTATTTTTATGTGAAAGACTTAAAAGACGTGTCGGAAGTATTGAGATTTTTGAGAAAGAAAGTGAAAAACTAAAGTACAAAAAAAAATCCCCAGAAAGAGACAACAGGGTTTCAGAAACAGTTTCTCTAGCGTAAGCTCTGCCTTACTTGTCTTCTTCAGTTGCATTTTGTTATTTAATTATCTTTATTAAAAAAATAGTGGGAGGCCTGGAGAGATGGCTCAGTGGTTACGAGCACTGACTGCTCTTCCAGAGGTCCTGAGTCCAATTCCCAGCAACCACATGGTGGCTCACAACCATTTGTAATGGGATCCAATGATCTCTTCTGGTGCGTCTAAAGACAGCTACTGTGTACTCACATACATTAAATAATATAAAAAATAAGTGGGAATAGAATACTCCCTGACTGCGTTAGGGAGGCAGCGTCACAGGTCAGGTCCTGTACAATCAGAACACCCCAAGTGAAGTGTCTCTAATGGAAATGTTGGGAAATAATCAAAGTTATCTTAAGAAATAATACAGTCAAAAAAATTCCTGTCTAATCAGAAAAGAATTTAGATTTACTGAGGGTCAGTGCAATGTATCATAGCTAAGAAGCATTCAAAGAAGAAGAGAATCAGTATAAACCTAAGCTTTGGTCCATGTCTATAACCAACAGTCCCTGTTCCAAAAGGAAAGCAGTAAGAACAGGCAGGAATAGGAAACTAAAACTTGACCGGGCAGTGGTGGCGCACTCCTTTAATCCCAGCACTTGGGAGGCAGAGGCAGGTGGATTTCTGAGTTTGAGGCCAGCCTGGTTTACAGAGTGAGTTCCAGGACAGCCAAGGATATACAGAGAAACCCTGTCTCGAAAAAAAAAAACCAACAACAACATCACCACCAAAATGAAGCAACTAACAACAGAAATCTAAAGACATAAAGTCGTTGGGATGCACATTGAGATACATTATGTAATACTACCCACAAAAAGAACATGTTATTAAAAAAGTGGAAATAAAACAAGACGTAAATATCCAAGAAGAAATACAAAGGCTAAAAATATGGCTTCTAAAATAAGAAACTCAAACCAGATAAATTTCTATCATCCTCAATAAAAAAGGGCTTAATTAATGATGGTGGGTTTGAGAGGCATCTGGAGGGCAGTGTGAAGCAGAACAGAGAGGAACTACAGACTCCTGGGGCAGCCTAGGCTGCACGAGAACCTGCCTCAAAAAAAGAAAACAATCAAACACCACAATGGCCATAAGAGGAGACAGAATCAACATTCATCCATAGGAAAATGGTGAAAAGTCACACATTCCATGGAATATGACAGGAAAATGGTGAAAAGTCACACATTCCATGGAAGATGATAGGAAAATGGTGAAAAGTCACACATTCCATGGAATATGATGCACACTTTCAAGGACATGTCAGCAGCGTGGGCATACTTGAGGGTCTTTTCTCCTAAGCAATGGGACATAAATCAGAGAGATGATGATGACATTATCTACCTGAAATCCATTTTACTTCATTTAGAGCCCTCACCACTAGACATATACATATATGTACGTGTACACACACACACACACACACACACACACACACACACACACACACAATAGAGAGAGAGCATATACTATATTGTGCTGGCCAGTTTTTGTTGACTTTACACAAGCTAGAGACGCCTGGAAAAAAAGCCTCAACTGAGGAACTGCCTCCATCAGACTGGGCTGTTGGCATGTCTCTACGGCATTTTCTAGACTGCTGACTGATGGAGAAGGACCCGGCCCCATCTGGGTGTGTCATTCCTGAGCAGGACGTTGTTCTGGGCCGCGTAGGAAAGCAGGATGAGCAAGGCAAGTGCAGCAAGCCAATGAGCAATGTTCCTCCGCGGATCCAGCCTGAGCTCGTGCCCTGACTTCCCTCAGTGATGGACTGTAATGTGGAAGCTAAAACAAACCGTTTCCTCTCCAAGTTGGTTTTAGTCAGTGTTTTATCACAGGAACAGAGAAGCAAACTGGGACACACACAATGGCTAAAAGTTAATTAATGAGTCTATAGTAAGGCATATAACTAGGTATGCTTGTATAGCCTGAGTTTTTTTTTCCAGGCTGCCTGGTGCTCATTTTGTAGCTCAGTTGACCTTGAACTCCTGATCTCCTACCTCAGTCTCCTGAGGGTCAGGTTCTAAAGATACTGTCTAGAGAAGCTCTCCTCCCTAAACACGAGCACCTTCACTGGAGAAACACTTGTTAAAAATAATGCACTGAGCTGGCGGTGGTGGCGCACGCCTTTAATCCCAGCACTTGGGAGGCAGAGGCAGGCGGATTTCTGGGTTCGAGGCCAGCCTGGTCTACAGAGTGAGTTCCAGGACAGCCAGGGCTACACAGAGAAACCCTGTCTGGAAAAAACCAAAAAAACAAAAAAAAAAATCCTGATGCAAAGTGGGGGAAATGGTGAAGAAGGGCATGCATGGTTCACCGCCATCTCTATAAAGTGGAAAAGTGTATTATACAGACTCAACAGCACATGATCTTCCGCAATGGTGCGGAGAAGAGTTAAGTTGTATTCAATGAAGGAGAGGAAGAGGGGGGACCTCAAGGGTATCTAACACATTTGCTCTTTCACCTGCGGCAGGGACTTATCCCCGTCAGCGTGCATCTTCAGCTTCATCAGCGCCACCTTTGCGGCTGTCCCGTTGCTTTTGGCACCTTTCCGTCCCTTACTCGCTGCCCCTCCTGTCTTGGCATCTAAGAAAGAAGTGCAAGCATGTGAGGCTTCCCCGTCACAGTTTCCAGATTTTCCTTCCTTCCTTCCTTCTTTTTTTTCTCTTGTCCTGAGACACGGTCTCCCTATGCAACATTGCTACTTGAGATCTACCTGTCTCTGATGGGATTAAGGAAGTACACCACCACGCCCAGCTTAACCATTATGGCCTTCAGCATACACAAATTACACAGTAAAGCTCTACATTGCTGATGGCCGATCTAAATGCCATCTCCTTAATCTATTTAATCTAAAGCAATCACTGCCCCTTTTATGTGACACTTTAGGTTTGCACAAGGGCGCCACCTTCAGTGTGGAATAAAAAAGTTCTACTAAGCGAATACATTGCCAGAGAAGCTAAGCTGAATGGCGGCCAGGCTCTGTCCTGGAACTACCTCCTATGGTCAGGAGCATTTACAAGACAGTTTAGGAGAACATTTTCTGTAGACAAAGCAGTCCGCCATGTCCACGATGAGTCCACCTCATCAACATACCTACCGCAACTGTTAACACTCAATCAACACATCTCTGCTGCCCATCTAATGAGACTATCCCATGAGAACATTTCCATTTCCTGATTTTTCACTGGTCAGGAAGGTTTTTGTACAAAATACTTTAACAAGAATTCATCAAAATGCAAATTCTTGGGACTGTAGAGATGGCTCAGCTGTTAAGAGCACTGACTGCTTTGCCAGAGGATCTGGGTTCAACTCCTAGCACTAACATGGCTCATAGCTGCATGTAACTGCAGTCCCAGGGCATCTGGCACCCTCTCTGGCCTCCAAGGGCATCACGCATGCAAGTGGTGTACAGACATACATGCAGGCAAAATACCATCCACAGAATTTAAAGATTAAAAGGAAGTAGCATTTCAGAACAGAATTCAAGTTCTTACACTGGGGGCCGTGAGCAAAGCCTCCTTAACAGGGGGTGAGACATAAGAGGCAGGAGTTGGGGAGTGACAGATGGCTCTAGGAACAGAAGCAGTCATGGAAGTTTAGGGGACTCACCGACAATGTCTCTGACAAGTTTCTGTGTGGCAGCCATTCGAGGCTTTGGGATCTCCAGCTTTTCACACTCATGATCCGACTGATGACGGTGTCTACAAGTATGAGAGAACTGGCTCTGGTTCACGAATTATACACAGCTCAACGGATACGCAAAGCTTGCAGGGTTTAGTGATTACCTTAGGCAAAAGTTCTTCTCACAGTAAGGACAGATCACCGCCACAAGCTCTACTTCAGTACAGCCCTTGAACGAGCACGAGTAAGATTTGTGTTCATCTGTCTTTGGTTTCTCCTTGATGACATTCACCTAAAACCACAAGAGGGTGAAAGGGTGCTATAGTTCCCGTGTAAAACAGCACCAAAGCCAGTGACAGGAGGCAGCGCCCACATCATTCCAGTTCAGACTTACTACATTAACATTTCTAATGTGTCCTAACTATGTCTTAAGTTAAAGCAGAATGACCATTCTCTCTCTCCCTCTCCCCTCTCCCCCACCCTGTCCTTACTTTGTAATACCCCAGGGGCTCTGAATTTGCAGTGTTTCTATTGAGAGCTCGGATGACAAGGACGGAGAACCACTGCGCCCAGTTTATTCCCCAGAGTTTTACTCTCTGGTTTGTATCAGTGGCATGCAGAGATGCCCCTCTAGGAATATGTCCAGGTAGTTAACTCATCAACCCTCAACTGAGGAGCTGTACCTACTTCTTATGCCAGTTTTAAGAAATAGAGAGCTATTTAGGAGATGGGACCCTTAAAAGTCACATATGTATCATGAAGCAGTCTTCAAAATCATAAGCTATTTCTCATACTATATGGAATATTTTATTATCACAAAATGTTACATCAGAACACAAGGGTGCTTTTTTTTTTTTAAGGGAAAAAATAAACAGATTAACCATATTACTGACCATAGAGTAAGTAGATTCTTAGGGTTAAGAAAATCTAAGAAAACGATTACTTAAAATCTATAACCATAGGAAAATCCTTCACATAATGCCAGGAACATCTATTAGAATGCAAAAATCTACATTTTCTTCCAAATTTGCGGTAATGACTTAAAGGTAAAATTACATTTGCTTGTGGTGATCCAAGGCTGATGGGTCTAAAAACTTTACAGCCACAGAATTCTATCCCCAGACACCAGTGAAAAACGAGCTGTGCACTCATGGGACAGTGTGCTGGAAGGACAGTCTGACCTCAGCACTGAGGCCAATGTGTGCCATAAACACACGGGAAGTTATGAGGATAAAAACGTAAAGACCAAGGAAAACAAATTTTCTTCAAAGTAAAAAAAAAAAAAATGCAGCAAAAGATTCTGAACGTCACATCTACTGTACCGAGTAGCTTTGAATCTAATCAAATTCTAAAACAAAGTATATGAATACAAATACATAAATTATGTCAGATAATAGAAAATAAACGTACCTCAGGACAACCATGAGAGTCCCTGCTTCTGTGTTCAAGGCTTAAATAATTACAAAAAAATTCATTTAAATGCAATCAGCTAATACACTTAATGATAACTGAAGTAACTCAGGCCGTTTCCACTTCTCACATCCTTTAGGGGCATCATGCACACTACACTAGGGACTTTCATGGAAGAACAAGCTGAAACCACAGAGTGAGGGGGCAGTTGGACAGTATCAAATGTTTTAACATTTAAATGTATCAAATGTTTTAACATTTAAATGTATCAACATGTTTTAGCATTTAAAGAATGCACCACTCTAGTTATGTTTCTTTGGAGTGCTTTAAAGTGCATGAAAACAAGGGGGCTCTCGAGGTTTCTTCTGAAAGGAATCAGTTAATGAAGGGATGTAAAGTCAAGGCATGACTTCCTAAATCCTTGAGTGGAACCCAGGTCATATTTGCAAATTCTGTGCTCAAATAACATGCACTATCCATTTTTAGAACACTATAGGTTGGACACTTTACATATGTTCACGAAAATACAGGGAATAATCATGGCTGGATATTTTGAAGCTATATTCTTTAAATTATGGGTATTATTCTCTCACTGTAATTATGACACATAATCTTACAATGCACATTTATAAATACATTTCTGGAAACTTAATACTTAAGGACATACATGTGTAGCCAATTAGAGCCTGTGACTAGTCAGTCGGCCTTTTTCACAAGTGATTACAATGCTGAATATTAACAGTCAATGGCTAAAGTTATAACTCTCTTTAAATCATTATAATTTTCAGAATTAACTCCATATTGACAAACACCAAAATTCTTTTCAAATTCTACATAAAAAATGTAACTTACCAAAATATTCCTGAACAACCATCACACACAAATGGAAGAAAATCTACAATTGGAGGAAAATATGGTAGGTACTGGTCAGTATCTGATTTAGTTTTCTTAAGCAGAAAAGTCTGCTGGCCAATTCTAAGAAAATTTTTCTTTCCAATGACCCAGTGTATCAAATTACTATGTAATCATTATTAAACAAAAGCTACCAAATCTTCAACTCTAGGAAAGGGGCTAGATCATTGGGAGGTAGATGTTACTCAGTAACTTTGTTTAAAAAAAAAAAAAAAAGTGGTGGTACTATTCTCCTTGTTTTCTTTGCAAGATCTATTAGGCATTTTTTTTAGAACAGTATGCTGCAGAATGTATGCATTTGGTGTTAAAATTCTGGGTTTTAATTCTGACTCCATTTAACATCAATCTAGCAATGGTAAGTAGATTACTTAATAATAAAGCCACGGATATATATGTAGTATATATTATATATATGTTTATCTCTCTCACATAGATATATATGTGTGTATGTGTATCAATATCACTTATATCTATTACTTATTAGTTAATTCATCCTAATGTTGTCTATATACAAATACTTTGGAAAGTCTACACAAGTATCAATCCTCAGCTATAGAAACTAATTATTAAATACAATCAATTACTTTGTGTTTATTTTCTGTTTGACACGGTCTCATTGGCCAAGGCTGGCCTCTAAACTCCTGACCCTGTGTTCCCCCTTTTTCCAGACTCTAGAGTGCTGGAAACACAGTGTGAGCCCCCATGCCTGACTCAATCAGAGTGCTGGAAACACAGTGTGAGCCCCCATGCCTGACTCAATCCCTTTCTAACGGACTTCAATCTATCTTGTATATCAATTCCAGCACGTGGCCTCATAAGCTAGACGAACTCAGTCACACTCCTTTCACAATGGAAACCAGAAGGCACTGCTCAGTCCTTTTCAGAAAACTTTAATAGTCTAGAAAAGATATCTTATAGGGTATCTTTTTTGTTTGTTTGTTTTTGTTTTTTGTTTTTCAAGGCAGGGTTTCTCTGTGTAGCCCTGGCTGTCCTGGAACTCACTTTATAGACCAGGCTGGCCTTGAACTCAGAAATCTACCTGCTTCTGCCTCCCAAGTGCTGGGATTAAAGGCGTGTGCCACACTTTTATAGGGTATCTTAATCCAAAATGCAAAGAGGTTGTATGCAAACAAAAGGGACTCCCTAGGTAGTCATGCTTGCAGACTAAAGGCCAGAATAATGTTTCCCTAGAGTGAGAAGTGCCTAGTGAATTATCAATATTGCTAATAAAGCATAATACTGTGAGCTTTAATTTCATACCAAGAAATTATATATGTGTGTCAATGTGTAAACTCAAACACATAATCTGCAGAATTTTTATACTTTTCAAATTTACTTTTATTATTATTATTATTGTGTGTGTGTTGTGTTCTCTTGTACTTTGTCATACACATGGAGGTCAGGATAACTTTTTGGGAATCAGTTCTATCTTCCCACTGTGATTTTGAGGCAAGGTCTGTCTTACTCCTGGCTAGTGTCCTCCGAATGAGGTTCCTGCCCTATAGCCACGCTCCTGTCTATGAGACTCAAGCCAAGGCTTGGATTACAGACTTCCTCACTGGCCTATTATGTCACTTTCAATGGGAAAAATTGGGGCATATTTGCTATTTTGAGACTTAGGGGGTTCACGCAAATATTATATGCCATTCAAGAAAGCCCATGAGGAAGTTATGCTTAAAATAATTTCCTAGCGTCAGATATCCCCACTTAACTCTAACCCTTTTCTGCTAGTCCAAGAGATAGGCCTCATCTTAAGAACACGACAGACCTGTGAGACTGGAAAGGGTGAGCTATATCACGGAGCGTAGATATGCTTAGACATACTAGTTAATCAGCCTGACAAAATGTATGTAACTTAACAGTCAAACCCCAATAGCCAAGCTTCCCTAGGAAAGGAACACATGAAAAAAAAATTTCACCTGCTGAGTGGTTCATTACAGTGAATGAATGGTAAAAGGACATATGTAAGTAACATGTCCTGTCTTGCCTTTGCTTACTGCAGGCATCACGTATTGCTGGAATCCAGGCCAAACCTAAGAACTTGCTCGGAACTGACAGAAGCTGCAGCGGGGTGAAACCGTCTACACACATTTGGGGTGCCACCCAGCAGGCAAAGACTGAGCAGTCTGTGTGTGAGTCTAACACTTGAAGAACTGGACAGCTACAGCAGTCTAACACTGTGAACTCTGACGCATACCACCAGGGTCTATGTTTATGACAAGGTCTCTCTCTGTTCAATGGAGGGACCATCACCATAGTATTTATTAAACCTTCCTAAAATACGGTTTACTGATCTGCAACTAATAACTTAAGTGAATACTAGAAACACCAAGACTTCTAAAAACCTGCGAACACACAGTTAAAAACTGATGCTGTTCAACTCATTCGTTGGACAAAAATAAAATAAAAATTAATCAAGATCCTCAGAGTGAGTTCCTGTATAGCCAGGGCTCTACAGAGAAACCCTGTCTCAAACAAACAAACAAAAACAAAAACAAAGCCTGGGGCAGTGGATGCGCCAACGTCGCAGTGGTAAGGACCGAGGGGAACTGGAGTCCCGATCCACGCCGCTTTGCCGACCAAGGCTTCTGGAGCAGGGCGATTTGGGATACCCCGAGGAGTCTGCAAGGCGTGCTTTCAGGATCTGCCTGGAAACCAAGGGGGCCACGCCTTTCGCCCCTATAAACTGAGGGACCAGCAACAAAGACACCTCCACCACCACCCCGGAAGGCCGCTCGCGCCCCGCGCCCTCCCTCACCCGCCGCCACCGCCCCGGGCGTCAGAACCCGGCCCAGGTCTCCCGCGGAAGGAAGAAATCGGGGCTTCCAGCGTCACCTCGCTGCCGGCAGTGCTGCACCTGGCAGTGCTGCCCAATGTCCAACTCCGCCATCTTCCCCGCCGCCGCAAGGGCAGGGGGCGGGGCAGCGCTGCGTAGTCCACCCGGAGCAGGCGGGGCTGGGGCGGGGCGTCTTGCGGGTGGGCGGGGCCTGTCGTGGGGCGGGGCGAGTAGGCGGGGCCTGGGTGAGGACCGGAAGTGAAGACGCCAGCGCTCTGCGTGGAGGTTCCAGCGCGGTCCAGAAAGGGGCTGAGGGGCACCCAGTACCCGTAGCTGAGGTTCTTCCGCGCTCACCATTGAGGAAAAAACCAGCTCCTCTTTTGGAAACTGCACCCGCTGTTCTTTACACCGAGGACGCCCTCAGGAAGATTTCTTAAGTAACTGTATTCCCAGGAGACCACACAGACCTGACTAGAAGGTTGTAACAATCGAGAGACGTACCTGGACACTGATGACTATTGTCTTGATGTCTTAGTTTAGTGAAGTAAATGCCTTCACCGTGAAAGCATTATTAGGCTATTTTTTTTTTTTTTTTTTTTTTTTTTTTTTTTTATTATTGTAAAGGTTTCTTATTCTTTTCTTATTTGTTAAAATTCTAGTAGGGAGAAAATACGTGTAATTAAAGGGCACATCGCGCCTCGGTTTGGAGAGCACGTCCTCACTCATTTCACACTGTCCCAAGGCAAGCTCCTGGGACACAGGATGAAATTTGTTACCTGACGACGAGCCTCTTCACTGGAACTAAGGAGAGGCCCTGCCTTGGAGGTTGGGTAGGAAGGGATGTCGTTGCATTGACCAAGACACTGGACGCCATTCAGAGTGGATGAGTGACCATCAGCTGCACACATGACAGGAACCTGAATAGTCTCCCATCCACTTAAGAGTCTCCAAATACTACCCTGGAGAATAAAGTGGATATGATTGCCTCACACCTCACTTTTTCAGTGCATTCTGGATATTAGAACACAGACTCATAGGCTTGGGCAACAAACACTTTTTTTTTTCACGGAGCTAACTCCCCAGCCCTCGCGATTTCTTGAATCTAAGGCTCAGAAACTTATGTTTTATTAATGTTGGTGGAATCAAGCAACAGCAGATTCTCTAGAATTTTACTGTGATTGCGACTGAATGTTCTAAGTAGATGGCAAATATATTATCTCGCCAATCCAATCAGAACATTTTTTTTTTCAGCTCTTGGAGATCTCATAGCAGCCCAAGACTGAAGTTTAGCTACTCCTATCCCGGAGTCTCCTTTTCTGATTTTTCTTTAGCTATTACTTACATAAATCTATTTGTCCATACATTTGTGTTTGATCCCTTTGTTAAATATATCCTCATGGATGAAATTCCAATGTCTTCTTTCCTTTTTTTTTTTTTTTTTTTTTTGGTTTTTGGAGACAGGGTTTCTCTTTGTAGCTCTGGCTGTCCTGGAAACTCACTCTGTAGACCAGGCTGGCCTCGAACTCAGAAATCCACCTGCCTCTGCCTCCCAAGTGCTGGGATTAAAGGCGTGAGCTACCACTGCCCAGCTAATTCCAATGTTTTCTGAATCGGAAACTCCTCTACCTACATACATGACAACTTTTTTTGAAACATGAGTTCTCCATTTCTAGCAGTCTGTCATGAGTACCTGCCCTGTGTTATTTGACAATAAAACTTAAGTGCAAAATGAAGGCTTTTTTTTTTCCTGTACTAGTCCCTCCCTAACTAAAGCAGTCTATCGCACTAGGAAGCTCAAATTCATCCCCAAACCCGCCCTTTCTTTTGTGTGTCATGGAAATAGGCCCTAAACACCATGGAGTCTTCCTTACAAACACTCTTCACTTTCTATTTATTCTCTGGATTATTTTTACCAGTAAAAAGTCATTTCCTTGCCCAAGATATCCCTTCAGTTCCTCATTAGGCACAATGTTCTTTTTTTTTTTTTTCTTTTCAAGACAGGGTTTCTCTGTGTAGCCCTGGCTGTCCTGGAACTCACTCTGTAGACCAGGCTGGCCTCGAACTCAGAAATCCGCCTGCCTCTGCCTCCCAAGGGCTGGGATTAAAGGCGTGCGCCACCACTGCCCGGCTCAGGCACAACATTCTTTAGTTTGTTCAGTAAAGTTTTTCAGATGCATCCTCAACTCTTCTACCTCATCTCTAGCTACACAGTCTCTCCCTCTTGTCCAATAGATTTTTGGGCTCTTTAACCTGTCTACACATGACAGATGTCATTTTCTTTTCTCTAGAATGTTCTCTATGTCAAGGATTCCCAAATTTCCTTCAAACTATGCATCATGTCCATGCTTGTCAATAAATATAGCTGCTATAT
This sequence comes from Montemys delectorum, assembly GCA_019843815.1. Classification (NCBI taxonomy): domain Eukaryota; kingdom Metazoa; phylum Chordata; class Mammalia; order Rodentia; family Muridae; genus Montemys; species Montemys delectorum. The sequence goes on along the minus strand of JADRCD010202749.1, from coordinate 16,180 downwards.
TTATTCCTCCTGGGGTCCAATTATAGATTTAGGGATGGCTGTAAGAAACTGTGTAATTGGCTATACATTGGTCCTCATCCAGTACATTTAGGAAACCCTTTGTCCCCTACTCTGTTTTCAGTATATACTTCAGTCACCTCTTCATCTTGCAAGGAAGGTACAGGTATAGTTCCGTCCCTCAGGACATCAGACTTCTCCTTTAGCAGCACTATGTAAGTTTCTGATTAGCTCTAACCAGCTCCTCTTCTAATTGACTTGACTCTGCTCTCCATTCCTCTTGCCCCACCCCAACCCCTGCTTTGGATTCTGTTAGCTACATAATAAAATCTGTTCTTGGGTCAATTCAGCAAGCAATCTGAACATCTCCTACATTTGAGGTACTATTTTATATTTGATACAGAATTAAATACAGCATAGTCCGCAACTACACTGAACTCATGATCTCTAAGACGGGATGTCTTTGTCGTTTAACTTATTCTAAATTTCGACCCAGCCTATCTTTTCTTGGTGTTTCCCAAAGCCTCAGCGCTCTGCAACCAGGTCACTGGCCCTCACACAGCCATTGTCATTACTTGGAACTCTCATCCTGCTGTGGCTAGTCCATTTCTACCTCCCAGCTGTCACAATCTGTTGTTTAGGAAATCTTTCCTTAGCCATACACAGTTGTCTCGCTCTTATACACATTGTGTGTCTTTTCCTAAGCCTTTGTCCAAGGCTTGACTTTTCCTTTTTAACGTGTAATTCCTGGTTTGTAATGTTCCCCTCTACTTTATAAGGTTCCTGAAGTCAGATTTGGCTCCCTTTATTGCCCATTGTATTAAAATTGCCTTGTGCCTATTTTTTAGATGTTAAATAAAATACATTGAGAAGATTACTGAATCTCTTCTACGCACCTGCCCAAGTGAGCTTGACACAGGTTCCTGTACCAATCTCCTTCCTTCCTGTTCTCACCTCATCCCCTCTGCTTTGGGATGTCTTCACAAACCTCTTACAAATGCATTCATTTCATTATCATGCCTATAGTTATTTGCAGTTTATTATGGTTATTTTTATGACTTTCTCATCATCTACTAGGTTAGGCTATGTGGTTATAATCTAATATTGTACGCATTATACATTTGTTCTCTATCTGTGACATTTACATTTTTTCTTTATTCCTGATGAGGGTAAAGCCATTGTTCTCAGGTTTTAGAGTGGAAAAAATGCCCCAACCTAACCATCTGAAAAAGTAATGTCACCCTGTGCAGAAGGGCCTGTAAACAGAGGAGAGGCAGAAAAAGATTTTGAATTGTTATTAACAGTTCAAATTTAGAAAACAAAAGGAGGTGAGGGGGGAGGTGAGGGGGGGATAGCATACCTGAGGAGGGAGGTGAGGGGGGGGGTAGCATACCGGGGGAGGGAGGTGAGGGGGGATAGCATACCTGAGGAGGGAGGGTCTTCTTAATGCCCTACTCTGGCTTCTTTGATTTTCTCTGTATAATTCTTTATGAACCTGCCTGTAAAATGTGTTCACATACTTTTCTATGAATTTATTAGCATTTACAATAAAAAATGTTTATTTAAAGGTTATATACTCTAAGATCCACAATTAATAAATGGGAACTCATGAGACTAAAAATGTTCTGTAAGGCACAGGACACTATCAATAGGACAAAACAGTAGCCTATAGAATGGGAAAAGATTTTCGCCAACTGCACATCTGACAGAAAACTAATATACAAAATACATAAAGAACTCAAGAAACTAGACAAGAACAAGCAAAGTAATCCAATAAAAATGGGAGTACCCATCTAAAAAGAAAAAATTCTCAATGAGTTCAATGTAGTTGTGGATTATGTTATATTTAATTCTGTATCAAATTTAGAATAGTACCTCAAATGTAGATGTGTTCAGATTGCTTGCTGAATTGACCCAAGAACAGATTTTATTGTGTAGCTATAATAGAATCCAAAGCAGAGGTTAGGGTGGCGCAGGAGGAATGGAGAGCAGAGTCAAGTAAATTATAATAGGATCTGATTAGAACGTTTAAAGTTAAAGAAATGTTCAACATCCTTAGCCATCGGGAAATGCAAATCAAAATCACTCCTCCATTGCTCGTGGGAGAGCAAACTTGTACAACCTCTTTGGAAATCAATATGGTGGTTTGTCAGAAAATGGAATCAATTTACCTCAAGACCAGATATACCACTCTTGAGCATATATGCAAAGGACACTCCATCCTACCACAAATATAAGCTCAGTTATGTTCATTGTGGCTTTATTCATAATAGATGGAATCTAGAAACAATACAGATGTCCCTCAACTGAAGAATGGATAAAGAAAATGTGGTATATCTACACAATAGAGTATTACTCAGCTGTTTAAAAAATGATGTCATGAAATTTTTAGGCAAACGGATGGAACTAGAAAACATTGGCCTGAGCAAATTAACCTGGATACCCCAAAATGAACATGGTATGTATTCACTTATAAGTGGATATCAGCTGTTAAGTAAATGATAATCATGCTACAAACCACAGTCCTAGAAAGACTAGGTAACACGATGGGCTCTAAGAGGACACATGGATCTCCCTGGGAAGGGGAAATAGAACAGATGTTGTAGGTGGACTGAGAGTGGGTGGGAAATAGAACAGGAGGGTTGGAGGGGGGAGGAAGACAGTACAGAAAGAGATGATTGAAAATGGGAAGCATTTGTGGGGTACTATGTAGGAACCTAGTGCAGTAGAAACTCCCAGGGTTCTATAAAGGTGTCTTCGTCAGGGTTTCTCTTGCTGTGACAAAACCACCGTGACTAAAAAGCATACTGGGGAAGAAAGGGTTAATTCGGTTACACTTCCAGAGTATAGTCCGTTGTTGGAGGAAGTCAGGACAGGAACTCAGGCAGGACCAGAAGTCCCTGGAGGGAGGGGCTGGCGCAGAGGCCACGGTGGGGTGCTAGACTTGCTTCACATTGCTCATCCCTGCTTTCTTATAGAAGCCAGAACCGCCAACCCGGGGATGGCGCCATGCCCCATGATCATCATTTGAGAACGTGTCTTACACCCGGATCTCATGGAGGCATTTCCTAAACTGAGGCTTCTTCCTCTCTGATGGCTCTAGCTTCTGTTCAGTTGACACCAAACCAGCCAGTTCAGATGGTGACAGTAGTGAGGACTCCTAGTAACGGAAGATATGGAGCTGGAACTCACCGTTTTCTGTAATTCCAGTGATGGGTGACTCTGACACCAAGCTGGCCACAAAACCTTTGGCCTACAATCTACCAAGCCCACAAGATGTGTGGGGGCAATGGAGGCACAAAATTTGTGGGAGTGGCCATCCAGTGATTGATCTACTTTGAGGCTCATGCCACAAAGGGAGCCCATACTGGACACTGCCTGGACACTGCCTGGATGACCAGAAACCAGAGGCTGGATAGTCCAGAGACCTAGGATAGGGAAAAAAAAAATTATCAATAAGATTAATCCTAATGATATTCTGCTATACTGAGGGATTGGTGCCCAGAGCCTGCAGCTGATGGGAGCAGATGCAGTGACCCACAGCCAAATATTAGGCACAGAAAGAGCTCAGATTGAAGATCTCCATCAGGTTCCTTCCTGTAGAAGTTAGGAAGTCACACAGAAAAGGGGGAGGAAGGAGCCAGACCAGTTAAGAACACTAGGGAACAGAGCCTACAGAACCAACTAAGCAGGGCTCCTCAGACACTCAGAGAATGTCACTGAAGTGACATCCCAGAGCCTGCGTGGGTCTGTGATAGGTCCTCTGCATATTATTATGGCGGTGTTTCTTACTGTTTTTGTGGGACCCTGTACAGTGGGAGTGGGAATGTCTCTGACTCTTGTATCTGTTCTTGGGACCCTTGGGACTGGCTTGTCTCATCCAGTCCTGATATAGGGGATTGTGCCTAGTTTTATTGGAACTTGTTATGCTGTATTCAGTCGGTATCTTTGAAGGTCCTGATCTTTTTTGAAGGGAAGTGAAGGAGTGGAGTGGTGAGGTAAGGAAAGGATACTGGGAGGAGTGGAGGGAGGAGAAACTGTGGCCACGATGTATTGTATGAGAGAAGAAAGAAAAAAGAAAGAAAAGAAAAAGAAAAAAGTACAAGCCATATGCTAGAGGACAGAAAATTATGTTCTTTTAAAAATTTATTTATTCTTATGTATAGGAGTGCTCTGCTGCATGTACACATGCATGCCAGAAGAGAGAATCAGATCCCTTTATAGATGGTTGTGAGTCACCACGTGGGTGCTGGGAATTGAACTCAGGACTTCTGGAAGAATAGCCAGTGCTCTTAACTGCTGGGCCATCTCTCCAACCCCAGAAAATGATGTTCTAATTGAATGTTTGATGTATGTGGACAGGATATTAGATGTGGCTGCCCTCAATGCTGCATTGAGGTTTTTAAAACTCACTCATGGCATGTTTTGGTGTTTTCTTACTGATACCCTGCTTTGTTTTTTAATTGGTTGAAACAGGATTTAACTCCAGCTTGAACTGGCAAACTTAAAGATGTGTGTAAGAACGTGAGCGTGGGAATGAAGTGTTAGGACGGTCCTGAAGTGCACTGGCTGCTCTACCAGAGGACCTATGGTCAGAACCCAGCACGAACATCAAGTGGTTCACAATCACCAGGAACTCCAGCCACAGGGCATCCGGTGATTGCTTTAGGCCTTCTCAGTCAGCCCTATATGTGCGCACATAACCCATATTTGTTACACCCATATACATGCAATTAAATTTTTTTTTTTACAAGAGAACATACATTTAGTTCCAAAACTGAAAATAGCTTGATGATATTTAACTTTGAATTCCCAAACTATTAGTGTCACATGAAAAATTCAATAGTGCTTTTTTTTTTTTAAATTCCAGATTAAATAGCATTGTGTCATAAACTTTAACTAGGATTATGTGACAAGTGGCTAATACAACAAGCGTTATTAGGGTTAAAGACAGCTCTGGACTTAGATCCCGACTCTTGATTCAACAATTAAGGAGACAGGTGATAACGAGAAGCAGAGAAATGAGGTGTATTCAGCCTCCCCACACTGGGAAGAGGCACACTAAAGAAATCCAGTGTCTGCCTGGTTAATGTGGGGTACCTGGATGAGGTTTACTTTTGGGAAGAGGACAAGAGTTATGCCTTTGCAAACAGTCCTGCTCACGGTGCCTTCTCTCTCATAATGCCCCCACCATTGTCCTGGTTCCTGGTCTGCTCTATAATGTCAGAACTCTGTGAACTTGTGTCTTCCTGGGAGACAAGTTCCTCCTCCAGCTTCTGGAAAGGGTTCAGCCTTTCCCTTGCCCCAGCATAAAATCCTACGGTAATGCCAATTCTCTGGGATCATTATTTTAATAGAGTGATAGCCAGAGGGAGGGGTACAAGTAGTTCACTGTTTGTTCTTGCTAGGATGGTTGGAGTCGAGCTTCAGAAAATAACTGTTGAAACTAAGTGGCTTAGGACTGTAATCAAATCACCCAGGAGGCTGATGCAGGAGAACTAGCCTGAGCATGAAACTCTGTGTTTAAAAAAAGATAACAAAACAAGACTAAATCAACAACAACAAAAACCCCTTTCCTGTTTAGTGAGCATTGGCACACAGCTATCCAATAAGCCGTTGTAATCTTAATGAGGAATAATACAAAATTCAAATTCCAGAACAAGGAACATAAACAAAGTTATTTGTTTTCCTCCGCTTGCCTGGCCAAAAATAACTGCAACATTTTGCTTGGTTCACATTTCAAGTGTGAAAGAGGAAAACTGGGGCATAATAAAGGTACAAGGTGCTGAAAGAACTCTAGTTATGATTATATAAAATTCAAGGCATTAATAATGTCTAGAGCTTGAGCAATGAAGATGAAGGTGGTCTGATAGAGAGGAAGGTCTGTCATCATAGCCTGTCCTCCTCATTGTGTGCACATGTGTGACCCTGCATGGTGTGCGTGTGTGTGTGTGTGTGTGTGCATATGTGTGATTCTGTATGGTATATGTGTGTGTATACACATGTGTGACCCTACATGGTCTATGTGTGTGTGCACATGTGTGACCCTGCATGGTGTGCATGTGTGCGCATATGTGTGATTCTGTATGGTGTATGTGTGTGTGTGTGTGTGTGTGTGTGCACATGTGTGACCCTGCATGGTGTGT
>JADRCD010202748.1:0-32433 GCA_019843815.1 Montemys delectorum | reverse complement strand
AGAGAGAGAGAGAGAGAGAGAGAGAGAGAGAGAGAGAGAGAGAGAGAGGAGAGAGGGAGAGAGGGAGAGAGGGAGAGAGAGAGAAACTCACTGTTTGGCTCAGCTTAATTATCACTAATTCAGCAAGAATTATTCAAGTAAATCATTTGTATGTATATGTATTTGAATGTATTGTTCTACCAACAAACAAACAACAAAACAAACAAACAAAAAACAGAGCAAGCTAGGTCTCAGTGGGACTTTGTCTTAATTAAAATATCCACACCACAATGACACCAGATCCTGGCTAATGAAGCATGCTTTAGTTTGGTTCTTTAAAAACACAATAGTATATACTGGCATTTCAAAACCACCTCTTCTCATTCTTGGAACTCTGGCTGTTGAATGACAAGGCAGAGAAGGCACAAGAATGCAGCCTGAGCTAGCTACTCCCAAACTCAGTCTCTTCTCACTGCACACGTCCTCCTGGCACCAACAGTCAACACTGTTCCTGATGGATATTATGTTGTACCCCTGGCTGTCTTTTCAAACTCTGTTGCTTAAAGCTCCTTTATTCCTCTTGCACTTACCCAACTGTACTGGGTACCACCTACCAGCAGGAACCCCAAACCTCACCTCCCCACATCCTCTTCAAGCAACCCTCTCATGGCCCCTCAGTCCAAATCTGAAGAACATAGATCCAAGTCACTCAGGGAAACTAGCAAATGAGTCTAGTATAGAGTCACATAGCCACAATGTAATAAGGATTCTTGGGTGACAATCTTGCTTTAGAAAGAAATGTATGAATATTCTGTCTACAGCAGTGCCCTATGGTGGGCAAATTAGACAAGACAGGGATCAGACTAATGGAAAGAGGGAAAGAAAAACAAATATCAAAGGAAAATAAATGAAAGCACCATTCCATTTTGGAGAGGTGTTTGGTGGGGGGCTCTCATAGATTTTACCCTTAGAAAGCATGGGCAAGACACAATGAAGACTTTTAAAATGTCAGAGCCTTTGTCTTGGTAAATTCATTTCTGGGACTCTTCTAGAAGGAACAATTCTAAATACAGAGAGAGCTTTGTGTATAAAGATGCTCTCCGTAGGGTTACTTACATTTAAAATGGCAAAATGGACACTGGTTACGTAGATCTTTACACACCGAATTATTACAGGTACTACAAATGTTTGAAAGATGTTTGGAAATAGCTTCAAATTTTTTATAAGATAAATAAAAGATGGGCACAGAATATCTTTTACATGAGTTTTATGCTAATCAGGTCCCAAGTAGGTGACAGGTGATTAGCCAGAGATAGTTCTGTTGCCAAATTACTCCACAGGCAATGTTTTCATTCTTTCTATTTTCTTTTACTTCCCAAGCTTTCTTGAATGAAAATGTTGCTTTATTAATGGAAAAAAATATGACTCAGGTGGAAAAATGCCATTTTATTTTATGGTGATTTGTATAAACCCTGGAGTAGTATAGAAGCCTAAACTAGGAAACAAGTCATACCATGTATGTGAGCTCATGAGAGGCAGGAGACTGGCGTCGGGGAAGCTAGATTACAATAAAACTTTCGCCGTTATTAATGAATGGTGAGTCACTATGTTTAAACTGCTTACATAAACAATATAGTTTATTTAGAACATTTGTGTTCCTTCTGAGAATTGGATTTTTGGCATGTCTATGTGCCTGCCCCCAACCCCAGTAAAAACTCTGGGGGTGGAGTTCTCACATTCACTGCCACAACTCATTGCTGAACAAATCAAGAGTATCCATGTGACTTCATTTGAGAAGGATCTTGTTTGGAGGCTAGCACCTATTTATTTTCCTGCTGGACTCTGGCCATGTGCTTCCACATTTCAGACAGAATTTGCTTCATTTTTGCTGACTTCTGTCATTGTTGTGACTATAGGATGTGTCCTGTGAGTCCTCCTTGGAAATCACCAAACCTGGCAGTGGTCTTGGGATCAGTCAGCAGTAATCATGTGGTACTGGAACCAGCCTCTGGCCGAAATATAAATACACAAAAGCCACAAAGATGGTGCTTTCAAAAAAATTGTATAGCTATGTTACCAGAAAAAAAAAAGGCTATTCCATGTTTGTGCATTTCCTTTGCAGATGAGAAAACAGAGCTAGGAGCAGAGTGAAGGAGAGTTTCCAGAGAGCATCCAAGCCCAGGAGCTGTGGTCCTTCAGTTTCTTTCTAGAACACCATGCCCCCTCCATGGACATTGTTTTCCCATGAGGTAATAACTTTAATGCAGAAGAGAAAAGACAGCATTAACAACAGAAAGTGGTATAAATAAAAAGGCATTGGGGAACTAAGTGTAAGTGGTCTGGTGTTGATAAATTAGGCCTTCTGACGTCATTAATATGAGATGTGACGGCCACTGATGCTCGGGCAGACAGAAAGTGTGTGACCCCAGGCACAGAATTGGCTGCTAAGCAAGGAAACATTTGCCAAAGGTAAGCTCTAGGAATCGAACGGAGCTGGCTTGTCCTTTACGGTGCTGGCTAAGAGCTATCACAAGCCATTGGGTCTGCATTATGCTGGCACTTCCTCCAGGAAGATGCACACCTCCGGCCCCGTAATCATGAGTGGATGAAAGAGACACCAAGTCAGTGTCCTACTAAATGGGTACATCATGGGCCACATTTTCCTGACTTGCTTACTAAGGTAAAGAAGAAAGTGACAGGGAGGGAGAATCATATTTTTAAAAAGAAACTGAGATGCATCAGAGTTGCAGAGCAGGTTCTCAGCCTGGGCAGAGCCCTGGCTTGGTCGCCAGCTCTGCCAAGACAAATGTACGTAAATAAATAAATCAAACATAGCAAATACGGTGGGATAGTTTACCAAACCAAACTAACCTTACACATCAAGGATTTTGCTGAGAAATTGGTATCCTTCACTTAAAACACAGCCACAAGCTGTTCCCTTTCACTTGGGGGCCAGATCATTGATCATCTAATCAAGAACCAACTGCTCTTGTCCTGAAGGACTGAAAGACATAGCAGGTGTGTAGAAAACGTACAATTTTCCGTCTCTGATGGGAGAAACCCAGGATATAGACCTTGCATGGAGAGAGCTCAGCATATTGTAAATTGATGACTGGGTCAATTCTGTTATACTGCAGCAGGAGAAATTGCCTCCCACGACTTGCTGTATCTGCCAGTGACAACCTGATAACGACACGGGAAAGGTTAAAAATAAAGAAGGTAGAAGAGGAGGGAGAGATGGAGCATAGAGGACCATGTCATTTTCATAAGGACAATGACGTCATGGAGATGCTGTAGCATAGCAGCAGATGCGTGGGTACCAGGGGCTGAAGGTGCTGCCTCTTCTCACTCACCAAGGTCATTCTAAGCAGTTGGTAGCCTCCAGAAAACCATAGCCAATGTCTCATGTTACTCTGCTACAACAAAATACCATAGACTGGAGACACAGCTTCAACACTAGAAGTGAACTGTTCATATCCAGGAAGTAGGATGGAACAATGGGACCTGCATTTGCCCCAGCCCATTCCAGCAGGAGCCTCGGGACTGAGAAGGCTCTTTAGGGTTCTTAGATTAAGTGAGTTGAAAGGCTGTTCCTGTGTCTGGGAAGAGCAAAACTGCTTCCTGTGACAACAGTTAATTCTCTGGGTTGAACCAGAGGTATGAACTGTCAGTAGCCTGAGCACTGGAGACTGAGTACCCCCAGCAGGAAGTACTGATTTGACTAGACCCAGTACACATGTGTATGATCTTTTGCATCTCCATCAACTGTATGTGCCCTGCAAAGAGGCAACATTGTACCATCCCTGCAACCAAAGATGTACCGATGTTTGACCATCAACTTTTAAGATTTGGGGAGGAACACAAACTATGTCATCTGTGATAGTACTCAGTTTCAACTCTAGATCCTACCCTGCCTGGATAAAGAGGCTTCATCTAGTCCTGGGATAACTTCCCAGTTGGGGCTGATTCTAGGTTCTAGAGTTTTTGGCAGTGCCAAAGCTTGAGGACTAGGAGAACACAGAGTGCGTACTCACAGCATGACCACTCATCTTGGCCATGGAAGATCACCAAGACCTTTTACTTTTTCTCTTGAAGACCATGCTTTGGGCACACTCATATTTATGTCTCCTTTTTTTCTTCTGGAAACCTGACACCCCTCTGAATGCTACCATAGAAGGGCTTCTTTCTTTGCTGTTCTGGACTTAGTGACCTCTTTGTTCTTGGAGCCCAAAGCATACCTTTCCGGCTTAGAAGCCCATATCTACCCTTAGCACTGTAAGACACTCACTCTTTCCTACAGACTCACGTTCACTGACACTCTAAACAACCAGACATCGAATGCCCTTCTAAAGTAAGTAGGGCTTAATTTTTCAACTGTCTTTGAAGAAAACATCCATGATCAGACTCTTTCCCAGGAATGAAAGAAAAAAAAAGACAAAACAGCTAAGTGCCTACAGGAAAACACTCCTAAGTTTTGGGCCAAATTACTTCACAGGCTCTCGTTTACTGCATTCTGGCTCCAAGAAGAAGGCAATGTATTTTTGAAAGTCATGAGCAATTGGATTTTACACACAGGACAGTTTCAAGAGCGCTTGTCCACAATGGCTCTTAAGAAAGGTTACCCTTTAAGGCTGAGCTTGAACATAAACACATTGAAATATTTCCTTTCAAATGTATCCAAAATTTAGACTACTTCCTGACAACCAAGCCTGTGTGTTGTAATGATTTCTGTTAGAGAGCATTTTGAATTTAAAACCCTACTTCTGACACAACAGCCATGTAATCGGCCACAGGCAGCCCCAATCTTGCAAAGTGTTGCTTGCCAAAGGGCATTTATGCATCTGTTTCTATTAGACTCTGTGTTTCAAATGTCACAAAATGACGGCATAAATTGTTTGTCCATCTCATGTGTGTGTGTGTGTGTTCATGTGTAAAGAATCCGACCGCTTTACCATGAAGATGGTTTTCTTCTCATTCTCCCTTTTCATATCATTTGATATTCATTATAAAACAGATGCTTAATGCAGACAAACTTTGGAAAGGGTAAAGGCTTTTAATCTCCAAAATCTGAGCTGTGCCCTAGGGTTCTGTTGTGATAACAATGTCACATGTATACACACACACACACACACACACACACACACACACACACACACTGTTAGGCAGCGGTCTCTATCTTAAGACTCAAAACCTTTCTCACTTCCTCTCTGTCCTTCTTCCTTTCTGGTTCTCTTCCTCCCCTGCAGTGGTCTGAATGACAAAGTCCCTCTTAGGATCTGCCATATGAACACTGGATCCTCAGCTGGTGGTGTTGGTACAGTCTGCGGAGGCTTAAAAGGTGTAGCCCTGTCAGAGGAAGACACTGAAAGTGGGCTTTGAGAGTGTAAACTTCACTAGTTTTTTTTCTCTGCTTTATGCTTGTTCAAGATGTAAACTCTCAGCTCCCAGCTACAGCTGGCATGCCTCTGCTCTGCCACAGTAGCCCCTCATGCCTCTAGAACTCATTGTAGCAGAGGAAGCGGAGGGTTAGGGAGGCTGAAGGACTCATATGTGGTCACAGACCCAGTGAGGAAAAGACCTACCTTGCCTCCAGTCTTCATGTCCTTTCCACGTTCCCTATATGTGGGTGTCAGGAATGGTGTATTACCGTGGAGACTGCCTGACTCCGGGTAATAGGACTTTTTGTCTCTGCAGAAGTGAGAAACTGGCATTCATTTTGAGACTTCCTTCTGTTTTGCTCTGCTACCTCAGGCCAGAGATCAGCAAGCTAGACAGTAAATATTTAAGGCTTTGAAAGCTTTTTTCTCTGTCTGTGTAGCACACAATAGCAATGGGCAATAAGTAAGCAAGGGATCTTGGCTGTGCTTGACCTCTCACTCGATGCACATGTGCATGCGTGCATGCATGTGTGTGTGTGTGTGTGTGTGTGTGTGTGTGTGTGTAGTGTGTGTGTGTGTGAGTGTGTGTGTGTGTGTGTAGTGTGTGTGTGTGTGTGTGTAGTGTGTGTGTGTGTGTGTGTAGTGTGTGTGTGTGTGTGTGTGTGTGTGTGTGTGTTTTGCATGTGTATGCAGGTGCCTTTGCCCATCCATGCCCACAGGAGGCCTGAGGTTGAATTCAGATATTTCTATCATTTTCCATCCTATTCTTTGAGACAGAGTCTCTTCATTGAACCCGAAGCTTGCTGTTTTAGCCAGACTTGGCTGGCCAGTGAGCTCTCAAGGACCTGCCTGTCCCAGCACCTCATGCTGATGTCACAGGTATGTACTGCTACACTCAGCTCTTGTTATTTGAGGTGTGGGTTGTCTGAGCTTGACTCTTTATGCTTATGAGACAAGCATTTACTCATTGAATCATCTTGTTGACCCTACAGACAAGTTTTAGGGACAGAGAAACATAAGTGTGGTGAGGTGAGCTGGCCAATTCCAACAGTACTGGAAAGAGTAAAGAGAGAAAATGATATACTGACTTAGTGTTTTCGTTTCATAGAACTCAGTAAAAGAAACCATGAAGTCTTTTTTACTCCTTTTGAACAAATTGTTTTTACACAGGTGCAGTTTCAAGACTGACACCGTGGCAAGCCAGGCTACTGAACTATCCTGGGAATTAAATTCATAACCATGATCCTGAAAGAACATTAGCCATACATTGGCAATACTATGTACCATCATGGTTTTTCCTCTCCACTAAAGTCAACCATACCCTTGGGATGATGTTTACAAAGGCACTTGAATTTGGTGTCTTTCCTGGAACTACTCCAGGCTGATAGGTTTGCTAAAAATGAGTACAGGAGAGGGTCCCTTTTTCCTGTGTCCTTCGCTCAGCCCCCACAAGGAGCAGACTGGATTCTTGCTGCCCTGGCCTGCTGGAGGCCGAGACGTGCAAACAAGTCGGCGCTGCATCTGTTCACGAAGAACTTGGTTACAGAACTTGCCTCCTCCTTTAAGATATTAGCTTGGCACTTTTCATCTTCATCCATATGCCTTTGAGGGGAACTGTACCGAGCCAACCTTGAATAATAAAACAGCCATAAAATGAGAGTCATTATCATTGGCGTCTCTGGATTTGATTCCCAACAAAGAGGAAGTACCTTTGAGGAAAAGCCAACATTCCAAGCTCTACCGTTGTCCTTCTGCCTCCGCCTTCCTTGTCCACCCTTTGATGTTCACAGGGGTGGGGGAGGTGATCCTTTATAGGGCCAGACCTTCTCCCCTTTCATTCCCCAAGCTAGCACTTGCATCTGTGTGGTGATCTCTGTTTACAAACTGCTCCCACCTCTGTGGCTGCACTTCTGCAGCCTCTTAGAGGAGAAAGAAGCCTGTGTGTTCTTAGGATCTGAATTCACTCAAAACTCCATCCCAGCTGTCACATTGATGCTAAGTAACTGTGCCACAATCCCTATCCTTGTATACACCTGAAATCTCCTCAGCAGATATTGTAGGCTGTGACTTCTCCCTTGTTCATGTTTCTGACAGCTTGGCCAGTAAGTAATAGAAACAAGGAGATCCTAAGGTCTAAGGGAACTGGTTGAGTATGCTGGGCAGAGACATTTTAAGGTGAGTCTGCATAGTGCTGGCTCACTTTCCCAAAAGAATTGACATCTACTAACCCAAAGCTACCTGAGTCTAGAAACAAAGAAAGCAAACAATACCTTAGTTTCTGTTCCTAAATTTCCACATCTGTAACCCACACACAGCAGGGTAGCTAGACCTGGACCTTCTGGTTATACCAGTCTTCCATGCTTCTCTGTAAAATGGTTCCTCTTACAATTCTTCTATGAGTTCTACTTTATTGAAAAACTGAATCCTGTACACAGAAACAAAAATATGTTTTCTACAAAGAAAAAAGGTCCACTTTCTTTTTGCCCTGTCTTCCCCAATCTTTTTTCCACAGAGCTACAAACTGCTAGTGATATAATGTGTATCATTCTGTGATAATTCTGTACACACACAAGAAAAGGGAAAATATACATATAATGGTGAATATGCATCAATTCAAGTGGACAAAAAAGATAGTGTGAGATTACTTAACCTCATTCAGAGATTATCCATGTACCAAATTCTTATTAGCTCTAGGACATTCACATGTTAAAACTTTTTTTAAAAAATTATAGATTTAATATTTACCTTTTTGGCTACAATTAAAAACCTAAACGGAGCCAGGCAGTGGTGGTGCATACCTTTAATCCCAGCACTTGGGAGGCAGACACAGGCAGATTTCTGTAGGCCAGCCTGGTCTACAGAGTGAGTTTCAGGACAGCCAGGGCTATACAGAGAAACCCTGTCTCAAAAAAAAAACAAAACAAAACAAAACAAAAAAATAAATAAAGTAAAATAAAAACCTAAATGAACAATTGTGTTAGCTTTCTGGCACTGTAACAAAATACCAGAGGAGTGGGAAAAAGGTTTTTTTTCTGGCTCATGGTTTCAGATATTTCAGTTCATGGTCACTTGATCTTGGTCACATGGTCCTTGCTTTGGGAAGCAAAGATTTTAGTATGGAGTGTGCACCGGAGCAGAGCTGCTTGTCCCGTGCTGGTCAGGAAGAGGGGATGAAGGTCAAGTGGCCAGGGACAAGAGGCTATCCTCAAGGAGACTGTCTCAGGACCCTCTCTTTTCAACCACACCCCATGGCTTAAGTTTCCACATCTTCCAATCAAATTAAGAGAGACTATCAATAGAATAACCAGGATACAACCCTATAGCTCTACCTGTGACCACTGTTACACTAGGGACCAAGAATCTAATACATGAGTCTTTCAGGATACTCCCCTTCCAAATCATAACAGTAGTCTTTCCTTATAGATGTAAACAACTCCTCCAAATGGGCTTTTAAACAGTGTTAACTGATTTCTAAAACATTGCAAGTAATGTGGTTTCTGAGAGCACCTGGCTGCTGTGTGGAGGCGGGGGTGGGGGGGTGGGGGGGCGCTACTATTGAACTTCTGTTAGAAAACGCTCCTCTTTAGTTTGCTGAGGTGAGCTGTGGAGCAGCTCCCTCAACCTCCTGCAGACATCCTGGCTCCCTTCTATGCCCCCAGACCTCTAGACTAGGAAGTTCTCATCACAGAAACCACAAGTTTTGTGTGTTGCCTTCTTTCCACTGGAAAAGGTAACCAGGCCAGGCTAACCAGCTCCTAGACTGTCAGAAAATAGTCACTGAGAAGCATTGTGGCCTATGCTAAAATGTCACCATGCTAAAAACAAAAACAAAAACAAAAACAAAAACAAAAACAAAAACAAAAATGTGTACTGTCCATGTACCTTCTTACCTCCCAAGGAAGACATGTTGATGGTCCATGTTTCCGGATGAAAGTCTCAGAGAGCTTCAGTGTCTTGAAGATAGAAGTTCTGCCCTACATTATCAGCAAGGGGTGTTTTGATAATTCAGCCCATGGTCGTCATCCCTGGAATTTAATATCACATGAGTTTGCCTTGACTCCCATTCTTGTAGTTTATCCACTCAGTGGCAATCCCTCCTAGTCCCCCTGAGGAAAAGGTTTCCCTTCTCCTTCATCAAGGCTGCCATAGCTAGCTCCAGGACTGCAGGGTCCACAGGCAATACTCTGACATTCACCCTTAAGCCTTGACTGATGAATCCGGGTACAAATGTGCAGGTTATCATTTTATTGCTTACTACGTATTATCATAACCTCTGATTTAAATGATGCTGGAAGGTCTTGGGATGGGGAGCTCTTTTGTTCCTGCTATCACAATTCCCATGCTATGTCTTCTCCGTGGACTTACCATCCTAGATGCAAACCTATGTCAGCGAACTGAGGCAGCAAGCAGCAGCACATAGTAAGAAGGAGCCGAGGGACCAGGTGAGGCCTGCTTCATACCGGCCCTCTCTTACTGTTACTGAGTACTCTTGAGCCTTAAAAATCAAAGTAATGTGTTGCGCCCTGCCTCAGGAACCAGCACAATAGAAAGGGCAATGTCTCCGTTTGGTTATGTTGGTCGACGGTGGAAGCAGATGGTGAACATCTACTCTCACTGTTTTTAGCTTTCGATTCATGGGCTAAGCTATGAGGAATCCAGACAGAATGTTCTTACTCAGGGACTCCTACCCCAGCACCACAGGGATCTCCACCTTTTGAGGAAAGATGGCTTCCATGGTCACCAAACAAGTTCCACTCGTGTTATGACAATGCCTCGTTCCAGGAAGCCTCTTTCAGCCATTTCCACAGGCCAGTGGGCAATCGCTTTCACCTTCCTCCTTCCCTCACTGTTTCTACTTACTGGGCCTTTGGTGCAGCAAAAGTGCTGTAGAGAACATTATGACAAAGAACAGAATCGGCAAACTGAGAACCGCTGAAGACAACTAAGGGTCCTGTGCATCCACACCCAGGTGTCGTGACAAGCTCTGTGGCTTGGTGAGGAGGTGGGTGGACAGCACAGGACATTTCAGCACAGTGCCTGGGCCAGAGATCCTTGGTGGGTATCTTTAGGTGGCTTCACCCTGTGGCAATTTAGGATTGTGATGGATTTCTAGATGAGGGACTTTATCAGATCAGAGGCTTTAATAGGATAAATACCATGTTTGAGTGAGTGTGTATGACATAAGGAAGAAGTCAGAGAACCCAAAGGATTATGTCACTCAAGTCCCCCCCTTCCCCCTCCCCACACTCATCACTAACCTTCCTTTTCATCTACCCCTGGTTACTCCCAAAAAGTGAGAGTTCCCCATCCCACTTAAACAGATTCGTTAAAGTATCTCTTGGGGAAACACCGATGATTTTGACACTGTTGTAGAGAAACACCCATACTGAAACTGCGCATCATCCTTTAAGGTCTAAAGACCCCAGTGCCTTCGACACAGAAAGTGATAATAACAAATGGTTCTGGTCTGGAGTTTTCCCTAGTCCATTACTCACCCTCTCACCTGTGTTCCCCTGAAGCTGAATGTTTGTTTGTTTGTTTGTTTCATTTAGGAGATCCATTGTCCTCTTGGGGAGAGAAGAGTCTTCATGTTTAAGTGGAGGGGCAGGTTTCAGTGAAGGTCAAGAGGTAGAAGAAACTGATATACAGTGTTGTTTTTGATGCCAGCACAAGGGGCACTGGGAACAATCAGGTGTGGTCTGCATTCCTGGATAACCATTAGACAGAATGGGGCTGTCATATACAAACCCTTCACGGGGCCAAAGAATGCTTCTCCCTGTTGCTCATCCAACTCCCTTCTATCCTTCTCTCTGCATAGAACCATGGCAAGCTGGATCTGAATGCTTCTGCTCTCTTTGGCCATGGACACCATAAAGTACTTTAATATTTAGGCTGCTAAAATGTCAGGGGAAAGCCAATTGCACTGACAGCAAGGGGTACCAATGGAAGCAGGTTCAGCTGGACAGAGCATTTTCCCAGCCTGTAAATGAGCAGAGTTCCTTTGGTTTTCAAAAATGTGATACCAACTATTGGAAGAAATAAGTGTCTGGTCTTTTTCCAGGGAAGGCTACCTTGTAAGTTCTGTTCAGTCGTTAAACCAGAGAGGCCTACTTTCGTACAATAAGGTCCTTTGCTCTTTTGATTGCATTTTTCTGATGCGTTTGTGCTATTTTGTTTACGTATGGGAATTTTTTTGTGGAGGAGAAGAAGAAAATGGGCTAATGGAAATGCCTCGGCTTCTTCCCTTACGTGCCTAGCTTCCCAACGGGATAGATCTCATTGCTGCCCTAATAAAAGCAGCACTGACTCTAGGTGTTCTGGTTCAGTTAAATATCTTTAATCACTTTCAAACTGAAATAAAAGGAGGTTGGCAATGGGAACCTTTGCGCACTCTGGGACATGTTGCTTGTTATATGTGTGTCCATCATCTCTCAAGCTAAGAAGGGGATTCCCAATTCTCTGGCTCCTTTCAGGATCATCTAATCAGAGCAGCCCTGACTTCTAGCCAAGATGAACGTAGCATGTGTACGTGGCACATGTATTAGAAGACAATTAGAAGACAGCTTCTTAGCTTCAGTTTTTCTCTCCAGGACCCGAGCCTGACTCTTATGAGACATGTCAGTAGCTTGAAGGCAGAATCTAAGCAGCAGGTGGGCTGGATCCCCCATTTAATATAGACAAGACCTCAAGTCCACAAAGGCTTTGAGTCCATGTGCAGTATCCCTTCATCTGTCCCATTGTGATAGGAAGAAATCAAGAATGAGGACTATTTTTCAGGAGGACTCAACAGGTATGCAAAGGATGGATTTGAGCCAGGGCGTGCAAAATAGGAAACACACCAGACATGGCCATGAGAAAACACCTTTAGGAGATAGCCACGAAGGAACTGTCAAGATGGATCAGCTGGTTAAGGCATTTGCCTGATGGCTTGACTTCAGTCCTAGAACCCTCATGGTGAACAGAGAGAATCAACTCCGTAAATGTGTCCTCACATGGACTATGATCCATCCACAGTCAAGTATGCATGTGCACATGCGTTGGAACATACACAAATAAATAGATCAACAGAAGGAAGGATGCATATGCCATGGCTGGGTAAGACAGACAGGCTTGTCATGCCAGGCTCCACCATGATCCTTCCACTCTGAAGTGACTGAGAATGCCTGACATGCCACAGGTCTTTGAGAAAAAGAATCCTGATTTGCTGAAGTAGGTCTTGTTACTGTTCCTTTTGCCAAGAGAACTACAGTTGTGTTGTAGATTCCTCCCCTTTCCACCTTACATTTCAAAATCTAGCCTCTACTAAGAGCAGCTCCAGTATGCTGGAAAAGACTCTCCCCCTTTTGCCCAGCCTCCACTCAACAGTGAAGAAAAAGAAGAGGAAGAGGGCCCAAGGAGAAAGGACCCTACACTGCTGTACGAGGCAGAGTGAGGTAACCTGTGCCAACATCTTCCTGAACCTGTAAAGGAAATAGCAACATTCCACAAGACCTCACAATAGTGACGATAAGTGCTGAGCAATTGTCCCAACTCATCTGATCTTCTCTGCTCCAGATTTACTTCATCTGGCTCCCTCAGCCCTCAAAGTATATCCACAACACCTGTTCCTGGTGACTTCTGGGATGGCTGTTGAGAAATTCTACTTGGGTTTTTTCTTACAGCAAAATGATTGCTTTTGGTTCAGCCATTTCATTTGGTTCTTTTTCAAGCTTCTTCTAAGGGGTAGTGAGGATGTTAGGTTAATGAGGGTACTCATCATTCTGTTTTGGGGAGCACTAATCAGTTCTCTTATTGAGAGAAACCTTTCCTACTCAGAAAGGCCTTAGAGTTCACCTGGTAGATCTAAAATGACTATTTTTTTCTAAAAGTGTCACACTTGGACACTCTTGGACAGTTAAGACTCTGTGTGACCTGAAAGTATAGGCATTCACTTCTACACAAATACTGAAAAAGACCCCTGTGGTGAGCTCACCTTTTCAAAACAGGAGCAATATCCTACATTGATTTCTAGAAAATTCTCCCTGACTCCTGACATCGATTTTTGAAGATGGGCTTACATTTCCCCAGCAGCAGGGTTCCACTTTCCTCTCATGATGTAATGCTGGCCTCATATTCCTAATACAAATTTATGAACTTTACACTGCTGAATTGATGTAATAAAAACAATCATTTTCAGACCAAAGGGCATGCCTGTGTGAATTTGACAGCCCTGTGCATCATATTACAAGCAACAATTTTTCTTAATATCAGCCACTGAAACAGAGTTATGTGTGAACGATGTTGCTAATATACGGTACTACTGATGGCCAAACCAAATGCAGTGTGATTTCTCTTCTGGAAATTGTTTGCTACCTGCCTGCTGTGCACTGGGATAGATAGATAAATTAGATAGATAGATTAGATAGATAGATTAGATAGATTAGATAGATTAGATAGATTAGATAGATGATAGATATAGATATAGATATAGATATAGATATAGATATAGATATATAATTTTGACTTAAGCTTCTGTTATAGGCTCCAGAACTTCCAAGGGAACCAAGCTACTCCACAGGGAGAAGCCATATTAATTTTGATTCCCTAGAGAACACAAGCAATATAGGTGTTTATCTGGATATTTTTCTTGTCTACATTAAAACTTGTAGAAGTTAATTTACCACAGTTTTTAACTGATTACACCCCTTACCTAAACATGAGATTATACAGTTCCTACAGGCAATATCTAGATAGCTCTCAAGGGTGTTCATTTTGAATATGACATTTTTTTTCTTTTCTTCAACTTAATGGGGGGGCATTTGTATTTCTTGTTTGGAGCCTTATATTACCAGAAAAAAACTTGAGGAAAGAAAAGAGTCCACAGGAATGAGGACAAGCTAAACTCAAAAAGAGGAAGGGCAAATATAGACCTGGCAATTTCACAAGAGTTCAGCCTGACCTGCTTGCTGGACTTCGCAATAAAACAGAATGTCACCACAGCCCACTGGAAGTCACTGACACCTGGCCCCCACATGGTCGATCTGTAACTCCAAAAGGCAAGGAAAAGACACCAACGGTTTCTGGCCCCCACATGGTCGTTCTGGAACTCTGAAAGGCAGAGAAAAGATACCGAGGGTTCCAGATTCACTTTCCCTGCTCAGCTTCTCATCCTATTTTGCTAATGTCTCTGTGAATGTAGAAGCTACATTTGCATTACATTTCATATATTTATTTTGTGTGCATTGGGAGGAGGATGCATGCCACAGTAGCTCATGTAGACAGTGGACAACTTTCAAGGACTTGTTTCTCCTTCTATCGTCTGCATCCCATGTCATTAGTCTTGGTGGTAGCACCCTCACCCAGCTTACCTGACCCAGGACTTCTGTAGTTTGACTATTTTATGCATATATAATATACTCTAATTACTCTTCCCTACCCTCTCTTACTTCCTTCTCATCCATACCAATGCTGCCTCCCCATTCATTCACACCAGTCCCGTTTGTGACTTTAAATTTTGTCTTGTGATCCATTTAGTTGCCATCTGTGTGAGCATCACTTTGAAAGTGTCCACTGGAGCCAGGCATTTATGGGTACACAAAGACAATGATTTACCCTTTCTGGGATTTTTATAGACCAACTCTTTTATATGATGTCCAAAGGCATTTGCTCATTTTTCCTTCAGTAATTATTTCTGCATTCATGTATCCATATATTTTAAATTACCTAGTTATTTCTTTCACTTTATTTGTGTGTGTGTGTGTGTGTGTGTATGTGTGTGTGTGTGTGTGTATGTGTGTGTGTGTGTATGTGGAGTCAATGCATCCATTTGTGTACATGTGGGGGCCAGATGTCAGGCTGGGTATCATCCTCCATGGCTCTCCACCTTATTTTGAGATAGGGTCTTTCAACAGAACTATAATTTGCAATTTTAGTTGGACTGGCTTGCCATTTGTCTCTGCCAACACCTCCAGTGCCAGTGTTACAGATTTGTGCCACCATACCTAGTTTTTATGTGATTGCTAGGGACCCAAACTTGGGCCATTGGGCTTGAATAAGAAGTACTTGACTCATTGCTGTTTTATTTCTATTGCTATGACCAGCAATTTGACTAAAAGCCACTTTGGGGGCAATACAAAAGATTCTCTGAAGCAGGTACCCTCTAAGAAGGCTATTCAGAATGTAGCCATTTTCTACATCCTCTTCCTCGTTCATGTGGCTTATACTTCCAGGTCATAGTTCATCAATGAGAGAAGTCAGGGCAGGAACTTGAAGGCAGACTTGTCTGATCTTCAAAACCTCTGACCAAGGAACTCTCTTCACAACTAAAGAAGCATGGCAGGAACTAAGAGACTCTGGCTTACTGGCTGGCAGGCAGGGTTAGGCTTAGCTAGGTTTTTTTTTTTTTTTTTTTGGTTTTTGGGTTTTTTTGTTTGTTTGGTTGGTTTTTTTTAAAACAGTTTAGGATCACTTGCCTAGGGAATAGTGCTGCCCACAATGAGCTGGGCCCTGCTAAATCAACTCACAATCTCCCACAGGCCATCTGATATAGGTAATTCCTACACGATAATCTCTTCCCAAATAATTCTAGGTTTTACAAGTCTGCAGTTAAAGCTTACCAGGATACTGTGCACTGAGACACCTGGCCAGCCCCCTGATTCATTTTTCAAAAGACTGGTAGTAACTCCCAAACATTACTGTGTAGAAAACACCACATCAGAGATTTGAGGAAAAGGGAGATGCACTGAGGGGAGCTGGTCTTCTTCCTCCCAAGTTATTAGAATTTAGGTGTCTAGACAGGTTCTGTTGATAAAGGCCATGTAGAGTGTGTTTGGCATAACAGACGCTGATGACAAAATCTTATAGAAATTCCAGAAAGTAAGACTCTCTTTCATAAAAGCTTAAAAAAAAAAAAAACTTCAAAAGCACTTAGCCTTGGAACTGTTTGGCAAGATAGAAATGCTTTCTCGGAGGCAGTGAACAGGCTTGAGGGAAGCAGTAGGAAATGGTCCCTGTAAAGTCTTTGCTTCATTCTGAATCATCACAACCCAGGCTTCCATTGTCTGTCTGAATTGCTCACATACCGTATCTTCCAAGCTCCTGTAGAGTAGTCCACAGAACTTTGAGCACTCAATGGCTTGTTCAGCCCAAAGTTCAAATGTCCTCACAATCTTCCTCCCAAACCTGTGATCAGGTCTGTCATATTTCACAGCCTAATATCAAGTTCTTTATTAGGTTTCTATTGTTGTGATGAAGCATTATGACCAAAAGCAGCTTGGGTAGGAAAGGGTTTATTTCTGCTTACACTTCCTCATGACAGTCCATCATAGAAGGAAGTCAGGGCAGGAAGCAGGAAGCAAGAACTGATGCAGAGGCCATGGAGGAGTGCTGCTTACTAGCTTCCTCCTCTTGGCTGCTCAGCCTGCTTTTTTATACAACTCAGAAACACCTGACCAGGATTGGAACCACCCATAGTGAGATGGTCCCTCCTATATCAATCATTCATTAAGGCAAGGCTTGATATGCTTTCTTATAAACCAATCTTATGGAGACATTTTCTTGATTGAGAATCCCAAATAACTCCAGCTTGTATCAAGTTGGCATAAAACTAACCAACACAGGCTCCTATCCTGTTTTCTTCTAGAAAAATATTTGTCCTCTTTGTCAAAGGCCTTTCAAGGTCCTGGTTCTCAGTCCTATAGCAGAGCTTTTTAGGATCTGCATTAACTATAGCCCAGTTCTGCAGTATACCTGCCTTGTGCTTGGAGTTAGATGGCCCAGGGACAGTCTCCAGCATAGGATCTACTTAGTGAACAGATTTCAAGGGGACAGGAGCTTCTTGTTCTCATCCTTACCCTTTAAGGTTTTGGAATAGGTTAGAATAGTTTATGCTGAGATGAAAATGCCAGTCGGAAGACTAATCATGCTCATAAAGCATGCCTCCACCCCTGTACCCTCCAGAGGTAAGTCCATTTGTCTCTTCCATGAGATTGGATTTGAGAGGAAGTGATTTGCCACTAGCACCTCACCAATTATGGAGTCACGACTCCCATGACATCTGGAATAAAAATTTCAAGGTTAATCATAAAACATAAAATGTGATGTCATGATTTATATAACAACCTCCTTCTTAAGGACCACAGAGAACTCACGAGAGACTGTGGGCTCATTGAGGGCTGAGGAGCAAGTGGTAGAAGTCACCCATCATGGGTTCCATAAACTGTAGCCCTTGCTTATTGGAGAGGCAGTTCAATAGATCTAGAGATATAAATGTAGCCAGGGCATGATGTCCAGTCCATGACAGGTCATGATGACAGAAGATTGTGCCCAAATATTATGGCAAATTTGATGTATCAACTATTTGTGTCAATTTTATGGGTCCTGATAACTGGCTAAACATTATTTTTAGTGTGTAGGTAAACATAGGATGTTTCTGAGTGAAATTACCATTTGACATTTAAGTCGGAAGCCAGGGCCAAATGTAAGTGAGCCTCATTTATCACTTAAAGACTTGATTGGGACAAAGTGAATGATCAACCTACAAAGAAAGAGAGATCTCCTCCCACCAGACCTCCCTCATCTGGACAATGAGCTACTTTGCCTTTGGATTGAAATTGGCTCTCAGTTCTTTAAAGCCAAATTGATGCCATCAGTGTTCTTGGGTCTCCAGATGGCCAATTGCAAAGGCTGTGACTTGTCAAACTCCATGGCTATAAAAGTTCGTTCATGATAATGAATGCATTCAATTGTTTTACAGCACATGTGCACACATGCATACACACACACACACACACACACACACACACACACACCTTCTGCAGGTTTTATACTTACAATTTGTCCTAATTCTCAGTTGAACTCTAACACCTTTTATGTTGCTACCTTTGAAGATATTCATCAGGTGTGTATTGTGCTTGAATTCATTTTTTTTCTTTCATTCATCTACACAAAGCATATGGGGCTTTCTCTTTGTATTTGGTTATCAGCTATGGAAGATGAGACATGGAGATTTTAAATGGTTTCCCCAAACAAAAAGGTCACGAAGCCTCATCTAAAGTTAGTCTTTTGTGACCTCAGAGCCTCTCTGGTTCACTCTAAACCTTTTCTCTAGTTCATAAATGTGTCTGTGATGCCCTCCTTCTGACCCATATTATAAACAAAGTTCACTTTGTCACTCATGGTTTTCCTAAGAATCCACATCCTCCATCTGCTTTGAAAACAAGTGCAAATACATGCTTCCTACAATGAAATATTCTTTACAAACAAACAAAAGCCCAGCACTTTCTGTGACCATGCTTCTGAGTGTGGACCATCACAAGACAGAGCTTTGCAATGCTCACTCTCTTGGTTTAGGCTACTGTAATGAATACACCATAGACTTCATGAGTTATAAAACAAACATGCATTTCTGCTGGTTCCAAAGACAGTCTAAGTCAAGGTACCAATAATGCACAGTTCAAGGAAGTCCACCTCTTGGTCTTCAGATAGACATCTTCCCCTAGACTCTTACCTGATTGAACAGATAAGAACAGGTTATCAGCTCTGTCCCTCTAAGGCCACTGAGATCTCCCTTCTTTCCTCCAATATTACTAAATTAAGGATTAAGTTTCAATACATTTAGAAAACAACATAAGCCTTCATTCTCAACTATCGCACTAGGGGAAATCCAGTAATAATTTTAATAATGATGAAAACAAATTATTCAAAGCCATTTTCCAAGCAGGCAGGGAATTTGCTATGACACTTAAGGAGCATGCCATCTTACCTATCTTCAGTATTCATTCGTATTTGTTGGGCTACCATGCTTAGGGTCTCCGTGTGGTAAATATGTGTTTCATTTCTATTATAATCTTCTGAGGAGCCATGGTTCCCCACCAGTAACCCACTGATGTACAGAGACATGCTTGGGATTTCAATCCAATACAAAGTTATTGCAAGCTGTGATTAGAGCTCTGAGGGCCAATTCTACCACATATGCCAAGTGTGAATTCCGGTGATGTCAACGTTCTGCTCCTTAGATAAGCGCCTCTCAACCAGAGGCAATGCTGTGCACTTGGGGGATATGTGCCTATATCTGAAGGCAATTTTAATTGTCATGCACTGCTTTAAAAGCTTTCATTTGTTTAATGCTTAGAAAACCATTTGGGGTGGTCTGATGGCCAGTGTTAATTGCCAGCTACACAGACTCTGGAATCACCATGAGACAAATCTACCAACACACTTGTAAGGAGTTATCTAGAGTAAGGCTGGCCTCTGGGAATGTCTATAAGGATGATCCTGACTACATAAATTGATTTGGGAAGATCCACCTTAATCATGGGTGAATGTGCTCCCTAAGTGGGGGTTTGGGATGGTCTAAAACCAGAGAGAGGTATCAGTGTTCTAGCAAGCACACACTCAAGCACTCCTTGGCCCGCTGCTGACACCATGACTTCTCAGACTGTAACCTGAACTGGGAGCTAGACTAAAACCTTTCTCCTTTAAGTCCCTTTCAACATGATATTTTGTTATAATAGTACGAAAATAAATGAAGATGGGAAGTTTATTCTTAGTTTCATCTTAAAGGAGAGGAAGCTGAGACAGTGGGATACTAAGTAAAACATAGCTAGGAAGTGGCAGAGCTAAGATTTAAATCTGCAACAACTACTTACCTACCGCCCCTCATGCCACCTTCTTTAAGGCAGAAAGAAATGGCTTCCACCTGACCCTGAGATCCCATCAGCCCCTCCTAGTTACCATGAGTAGGGTTTTTTTTTTTTAATCTGTTATGATGCTTATGACTTGAGTGTCTTACTGACATTAAAGATCAGTCAATGTTAAAAATGTCCTCTTCTCAGATGGGGAGCTGACAGACTGATTACAAACACGCGCGCGCGCATGCGCGCGCGCACACACACACACACACACACACACACACACTTTACCTGTCTCTTGTCTCTAGTTCCAGACACAAGGCCTTTAAGGCCTGTAACTTTCCAATCCATAAAGATGACAGTCAAATTCTGCAGTTTGTAAGATGCCCCTTTCAACTTTGTTTATGTTTATGCCAATAATGACGTCCTGGTGGGCCCATGGATACTTTAAGGAAGTGTCAGGTTGCTAGGAAAACCAAACGTATAATTACAAAGTTTGTATTTTCAGAGTATGTCCCCACTGCCCTCCAAACTCTGGGCAAACATGGGCTGGTATAGATGAATTATCAATAGTCAGTGGCTTAATCAATCACACCTAGGTGGTAGAGCTTTTATAGAAGCTGTTAAATGATGCATTCAGGAAGCTTCCCAAATGATGGACATCAAAGTGCTCTGCATAGGGTTCACTCCCAGAGAGCTCGATTCACCCCCACACCTTGTTTATGCATTTCTTCCACCATCTGGCTATTTCTTAGCCCACCTTTTATAATAATCAGGCTGTAGTAAGTTCTGAGTCATTTTAGCAAGTTACCTGAGGAGGTTTGTGGGAACCCCTGACATTACTGCCCAACAGTCAGAAGCAGAGCTTTCAAATGGGACAAGTAACTACTGTGAGACTGAACCATGCTAACTCTAGGTGAGTGGAGTCAGACTAAACTAAATTGGAGATTGTGTAGACCTCTCTGGACTGAAGATTGGCTGGCATGCAGGGAAAACAACCACAGATTTAGTGTTATAAAGAAAAGGCTATCACTTATTAGAAGGAGAAAATGGCTGGGACAACATTTACTACAAATATATTTTTAATTTGTTGTATCCTTGTTGTGAGTAAAATGAAAAGTTATAAGTGCCTTTTAAACTCAAAAGGCAGAGAGAAACTGGCCCTCTTAGCATGTGACTAAGTCCCCTCCACCCTGACACCCACTGCTCCATTCATGGCTGGTCTATAGCCCTTGGCGGTGCGCTTGTACCTGACTTTTTCATCCCTTGTTCCCTGAAACTTTCCAAGGCTCAGGGATCATGTGTGCCCTGTGACTATCAATTCATTTATCCCTGAATATGTTTAAAGATGTGACTACTATATGAAACAATGAATGAATGAATGAGTGAATGAATGAGTGAGTGAGTGAAGGACAGAAAGCATTGTTACCACTCTGTCTATGGATGCCAGGTCACTTGAGACTGGAATACAAATCCTAGATATAACTCCAAGCTCTAGTATGTGTATATGCATTTTTATGACTTACAATGAAAATTAAGTACTTCATAATGACCTATTTCATTTTTATGAATGTGTAAATTAGGATAATAAAACCTGAAATTAAATTCACAGACAAGCCTCAGTTCAACCATCTGCAGTGTCCCTTGCAATGTCCTCTCTAGGGCACTCCCCTCAGAATTTCAGTTCAGAATGGTTTTAAATATATGAGGTTATCTCTTTTCCTGTATTGACTATTTTGTTGAATCTAATTTTCTTTGTGTTCAGTGCGACTGAATGATGTAAGAGTCTGGAGCAGTCCCTGGTAGTAGGACTTACAATAGTCCCTTTAAGTGAATTTCTTGGGAACTAAGTCATAATAAGCCTACATTTGAAGAGCTCATAAAACATTAAGAAGTAGTATCTATCTTGGACCTACCCAGTCAAACTTCCAGACCATTAACAATTTGTAAGAAATACAAAGGACGGAAAAGTTTGGTTGTCTAGTCTACAAAGCCAGGACTATGAGAAATCCTATAAAAAAGGAGAAAGACAGAAACAAAGAGGAAGAGAAAGACAGAGAGAAGGAGGGAGAAAAGAAGGGGGAAGGGGAGGGAAGAGGAGAGGGAGGGGAGAGGGGAGGGGAGAGGGGAGAGAGGAAGAGACACCAAAACCAAACATGGGTGGAAACAAAAAATTAAAATAACATGAATTTACAAGATAATTCACCTGTGCATAATCTTGAATTATAATAAAACTTTAAAGGCAAGAAAATGGTGCTGAGATTTTCTTTTGAAATATTCTTTTGTAAGTTCTGGGAACGTAGCTCAGTAGTAGATTACTTATCTAGTGTCTGTTGAGACCCTGTGTTCAATCCCCAATAATGTCAAAATAAATAAGCAAATATATTATAAATAAAAACACTCCATTGCTACAGATTGAATATAATTTAGGCATTTTCCCCCAAGGATTTATGTGTGGGAATCTTGGTCTTCATTGTGAAGATGTTGGGAAGTAGTTGATCCTTAAAGAGATGAGACTCAGAGAAGGGTACTTAGGTCATTGGCATAGTGCCTTTGGAAGAAATTAATGTAGATCTCAAGGAATGAGTTTGTTCCTGGAAAAAAAATGGATTGTTAAGAAATGAAACCAAGTTTGTTCCTTCCACAGTCTCTGGCTGCCTATATCATCATGTGCTCTTCAACTTCCATAGTCACTGCTACCTTTGTGGTGGAATCCACCATGACACCTTCACCACATTACATAAGCTTAGACATTTAGCCCCTAAAACTGAGCTAAAAACAACCAACCTCAAGCATTTTGATATAGCAACAGTAAATGAACTAGTATGCTTACCACTTACAGGTACAGACTAAAGGTTTTCGTATGGGCAAAATGATTTTATTTCTCAAGCACAAAATAGCATAGAAGGATATACCCTCTCCAGTCAATATGGAGTAATAGGAAGTAGATTTAAGTAATTTAAAAATCTAAAATATTTCTCCCCAGAATACAAAATTTATGAAGTGCTGTTTCTTAAGACAGTGAAGTGTTTTCTCCGAGGACTGCAGGGAGAAAGAGAGGAGTCCTCTGGTTGCCACAGCGGGCCACAGCGGACTGTGTTGATAAGCTGCCAGATGGTAACAGAGTAAAGATTTAACTCAGGAGGCTCCTCTAATTGGAGTGAAAAAAAAATCTAAGAAAAAGATTGTTACAAGGGCAGAGTGCCCAAAACAAGAGTAAATACTAATAATATTTCTGATAATCTTAGTGCAGAGTGACTGGAGTGGCTGTAATAAAATTATAGATTATAAAATAGTTTTCAGTTCAAAAGAAACTTTTAATTACTACTAAAATGGCTAGTTTCTCATGAAGTTGAAATAATTGCAATACATATACAAACACACACACCCCCCACACACACCCCCACACACACTCACCTAGTAGTAAAATGTACAAAACCCAAAAGCTGACAAACTGCAGGTAGAAATAGAGAGTTCAACAATGAGAGAGAGGTGAAGATGTGATCTCCAAATAGGAAAAATACACATAAAATTAGAAAGTATATTAAAGACTAGAAAAACAGTCAGCCAACTTAGCATAACATCTTAAGATCCCATCTGACAACACCTGACTGGGCATCCATTTTAAGTATCAACAGAACTTGTATCAAAAGATCATCTTGGCCATGAGAGAAGTACTGATAAACTCAAAATGCTTTAAATAAAATTTGTTCTTTGGAGTCTGTATTAGAGATCAGTAACAGAAAGATAAAAAGAATATCCAAATATTTATAAATTAGATAAAATATTTTTAAATAGCCCCCTAGTCATCAAGCAACTCAAAAGAGAATTTAGAAAGCAGATTTATTCCAGGGAAAACGGGAAGGTACCAAGATGTGGGTCTTAGTCAGGGTTTCTATTCCTGCACAAACATCATGACCAAGAAGCAAGTTGAGGAGGAAAGGGTTTATTTGGCTTACTTCCATGTTGCTGTTTATCACCAGAGGAAGTCAGGACTGGAACTCAAGCAGGTCAGGAAGCAGGAGCTGATGCAGAGGCCATGGAGGGATGTTCCTTACTGGCTTGCTCCCCCTGGCTTGCTCAGCCTGCTCTCTTATAGAACCCAAGACTTCCAGCCCAGGGATAGCACCACCCACAAGGGGCCTATCCCCCTTGATCACTAATTGAGAAAATGCCCCACAGCTGGATCTCACGGAGGCACTTCTCCAACTGAAGCTCCCTTCTCTGTGATAACTCCAGCCTGTGTCAAGTTGACACACAAAACTTGTCAGTACAATGTGTAAGGGATAGCTGAACCTAGGACCTCCAGGAAAATGTTTAACAAGCAAATGCCCCTATTGTCAAAAAGGAAAGGTCCCAAATCAGTTTCCCACTTTAAGATATATATAGAAAAAGAAGAGAAAATTAAATCCAGTGTAAGCAGACCAAAGTAAAAAGATTATGTTATAAATGAATTAATTAGAAGACGGGAAAAGTCTAGAGGAAAATCAATGACACCCAAAGCTCCTTGGGCCAGTAAGTTGCTAATCCTTCAGTCAAGTGATCAAGCACAGGGGAAAGGTGACTAGTAAGTGACTAGAAGGAGGAGATGGCATCACCCACAGAGCAACATATAACGGAAACACCACAGTGCTTGACAATATACATGTGAAACGGACAACTTAGAGTAAATAGAAAATTTCTTTGAAAGACACACAAGACCAGTGTTCCCTTGGGAAAAAAAGAAAGAAAGATGGCCTTAATAATCCTTTATCTTGTTTTAAAAATTAAATTTGTAGCTTGAAGCATTCTTGACCCAGTTGACTTGACTGGCAAACTACCATATATCTGTAGCAGAAACAATGACAATTTGACACAAACTCTACTAGTAAGTTCAGGAAATAGGCAATTTCTCGGCTTATTCTATGAGGTCAGTGAAACATGATAACAAAATTAGGTCATTTCTTTATAAGAAACAAATATCCACAGAAAAACAGAGAAATCACAATTGAATCCAAGGAAACAACTAATGCTCAAATACCCAACCATACTTACTGATTATCGCCCAAGTCCCTCCCAGACTCATGCTTGTGGTATTTTATTGGCAGAATTATTCAAATTTCCCTTTCTTAGTGTCACCTGCAGACTGCTGAGCCTAGGCCCCACACTTCACATGAAGGGATTCTCCCAAAAAGTAGAGCTTGGCCTTCGTGACCCTCCTCTTCTTGAGCAAAGGTCTGAACTCTGTGTTCTAGTGTGTCAATCCCCTCTTCTCCTGAGCAACACAAGCCTACTCCGTTTCTCCTCCAGTACAGAAGCCATGCACACACCCGTGTCCTCTGAGCTCTGATGTCCATTATTTTCCTCCTGGAATATTTATTTTTACCCTTTCCATTTCCTCATCCTCTTCTGATTAACTGCAGCCTATTATTTCTAGATACTGATTCCTCCATGAACCCTTTCCGACCACCTCTTCTTCCTACTACCAAACTCTGGGTCTGGTGCCTTCCTAACACTTGTAGGCAGCATTTACTATAATCTACAATTGAATGTGCATTTTCTCACTAGATTATTACCTCTTAGAAGGTGAGGACACCGTGTTGTTCATTGGGTTCTTTCAAACACCTAGAGCATTATCTAAAATCCAAAGGACAATCAACTTAATAGCTATATAAAAAGCTATTGAACATATTGAACATTTATTACAGCCAGACACTGTCCTATGGGCTTCTTCACATGTACACTCTACAGATTCTAATCCTCTGCTTATTTAACAAGGGACAAAACCAAGAAAGGACAATGAAGTAAACTCACCTAACACCACAGTAGAAACTCTGTGTAGCCAAAATTCAAACTCAAGTCAGTGATTCTCTGGCCTGTGCTATATAGACACAATAGTTGACAGGTGGCTCAATAAATGGATGTTGATAGATGAATGAATAATTTTAAACAGCTCCTTACTATTTATCTGTTCTATGTCTGTACCTACTCTGTATGCAGGCCATATTGTATTAAATAAAACTGACTAAAATCCATTCTAGAAGGAAAGATAGTCAACATATAAATATTTTGTGGATACGTTACAAATGCAGCAACTCAAGGAAGAGAGATAAAGAGGTTACCCAGTTTAATAGGGTGACCAGTGGAGGCATCATTGAGAAAATGATATTGAGGTAAAAATCTGAAGGAGAATAAGCAAGCAAAAGCCTTTCAAATATCATACAATCCACTGACAACAAGCATTTCATATAAATCCCAAGCAGTTTGTAAGAGAAACCTCTATTTTATTTGTTAAATTTAGCAACTCTATACTCATGGCAAAGCTTGCTTGTAGGACAGACTAGAACAACTGCTTTTTATTATGAATTTTGAACCATAGAGTTTGTGGGGGGTTTTCCCTGAATATCCCCCAAAATGGGTTGCAGGACACTGGCCTATTAGCATGCAGCCACAGTGGCGTCCTCCTTGGCAGGGAGGGCACTCTGCTACACATAGATATCTCCCATAAGCAGGAAAGATCATTTTGTAGCTCTTGACAGATGGATCTTGCCCATGAGGAAAGGCATTTAGGATGATTCATTCCGAATAGCACATCAACAGACTTTGAAAGAGCTATTAAAAATGGGGATGTGTTAGCTCTAATTTATGCTAAATAAAGTAAAGCAAGAGGTCATTAGGGGGAAAATGCAAGATACTTAACATTAGAAGACTTTGAAAGGCAGAAGAGGAACACATATTTATTTTGCTAGATTCTACCATTCTGCTTTTCAATAAAGAACTAATAGCACAGTGGTTTTTGCAATCGAGCCTAAAATGTGGTCTAAGCTTGAACAAGTCCGGGTACTCATACAAGTGGGTTAATTTCCTCTTCTGAGCCACAAACCACTTAACTACAGTGAAGACTCTTAATCGAGTCATTTTAACAAAGACATCCCATAGTGACGTGTCTTCTAAGTGCTTTTCTTTGGAATAGTGCTATAGAGCGCCCAGACTATATGTCTAGTAAATAGGAGGACATAGGTTTAGTCACCAGAACCACCTTCAAGCTGAGACAAGCACTTCATGGCCTTCAAGGCTACCTCCTCAGCACTCAAGTCTCCTTCCAGAGCATTAAAACGTTGCCTCTATAACATCTATTAACATCACCCTTGTAATTATTTACATAGTCTCAAATTAAGAAACCTAACTTGAGTCTTCTGCAAGGTGTGCAAGTATTCTTAACCACTTAACCATCTCTCTAGGCCCACTCTCCCACACTTGGTTTTGGTCCTGGTATTTTTCACAGCAACAGAGAGCAATTTTGTTGCTGTGAAGATACACTATGACCACAGCAACTCTTATAAAACTCATTTAATTGGTGCTTGCTTACATTCAGAGGCTTATTAGTCCATTATCATCATGCAGGAAGCACAGTAGCACTCAAGCAGACATGGTACTGGGGAGGTAGCTGAGAGTTCTAACTCTGGATAGGCAGGCAGCAAGAATGGAGAGTAGCACTAGACCTAGTTTGAGTTTCTGAAACACCAACGCCTACTCTAGGTGACACACTTTTTCCAAGAAGGCCACACCTACTCCAAGAAGGCCACTAGCGTCACTCCATATGAGCCCATGGGTGCCATTTTTCATTCAAACTACCACATCCATCACTGGAACCCATGTCCTCCTATTTGTTCTTGTTTATATCAACATGACACACCTGGGAGGAGAGAACCTCAGTTGAAGAATTGCCTCCATCAAACTGGCCTGTGAGCATGTCTATATGGGACATTTTCCTGATTGGCAATTGGTATAGGAGGGCCCAGACCAATGTGGGTGGCACCATCCATAGGCAGATGGGACTGAGCCAATATGGGTGGCAACATCCTTATGCACATGGGACTGAGCTGTTTAAGAAAGGTAGCTAGATATGATCTGGGAGACAAGCCAGTAAACAATATTCTTCCATGGTTTCTGTTTTTAGCTTCTTTGAGTTCCTGTCTTGGCTTTCCTCATGATGGACTATATATAATCTCTAAGATAAAATAAACACTTTTCTTCCCAATCTTTCTTTTTTAAAAAACAAATCAAAACATGAGTATAAATTATTTTCCTGCGTGTGTGTGTGTGTGTGTGTGTGTGTGTGTGTGTGTGTGTATACCAAGTATGTGGCTTGTGCCTGAGGAGGCCAGAGAGGCCATGATGCCTGGATCCCTGGAACTGGAGTTACGGTGAGTGATAAGTTACCAGGTGGTTTCCAGAAACCTAACTTGGGTCCTCTGCAAGAACAGCAAGTGTTCTTAACCATGTAACCATCTCTCTAGGCCAAGTCCCCCAAACTTGATTTTGGTCATGGTATTTTTCACAGCTACAGAAAGCAAACCAGAGCAGAGATCATGTTTGTTTATCCTTTATCCCTTCAGCATCCAGCATAATTTGAATAAATAGATG
Organism: Montemys delectorum; assembly: GCA_019843815.1. Classification (NCBI taxonomy): domain Eukaryota; kingdom Metazoa; phylum Chordata; class Mammalia; order Rodentia; family Muridae; genus Montemys; species Montemys delectorum. The sequence continues at coordinate 4,061 of JADRCD010202748.1, read as the reverse complement.
GTGCTCATTAAATATGAGTTAAATTAATGACAAAGCCTTCCAGGGGTTGGCAGACTCATCAAGATGAACCAATTATGGAGTCTGATCTAACTGAATGAAATCAGACACACAGCGGAGTCAAGAAAAATGATAAATTTCAATTCTTCAGATAATAAATTTCTACAGCATTTCTTTTATAGGAGAAGAGGTTAGGAACACTTCAATTTTTCAAACTGAGGCCTCAGAACTTGGCAGTTTATCTTCTAGGATCAAAGGAAGAGAGGAGCCAATATGTACACAGAGTCCCAGACTCTTTCTTCCAGGATTCTGAGTTGAGGACACAGAATCTGATAACAGAGTGACGTTCAGTGGTATGTACAAGCTGGTCCTACATTAATAAACATGCACTTGTTTTGGTGACAAACCCATCTGTTAAAATAAGAGCCGACTCTGTAATGGCTCACACTGCTTCTATTTCTGCCTCCAGGAACCTGATCCAGACCAGAGAGTTATTCCTTCTACAGGAATACAGATTTGCTCACAGATAACCTGGGATTTCTCAGACTCAGGACCATTAGTGCTATGGGCAGGCTGATTCTTTTAATTTTCTGATTCAGTTTTTGGTTGAGCCATGTTCCCGGGGGCTCTCTTAATGCAATGTCACATGTTAAGTAGCATTCTGGGACTTGACTCACTCGATGCAGTAGCACTCCTCAGCCCAACTGTGACATGTAAACATGTCTCTTTGCATTACCAACCACCTCCAGAGAGTACAACTGCTTCAGATGAGAGTCATTGACTGGTGCAAACATTTCACTGTGCTCCTAACTGCTCATAGGAACTATGTCATTTGAATCTTAGAAAACTACTATGAGACAGGAATCCTCACTGTTATCATTTTATAGATGGGGAAAGTTAAAGATTGTGAAAGCTCACATGGCCAATATGGAGGGAAACCAGGCTTGTCATCACTACTCTAGCCTTCAAGAATTTTGTAGAAAGAAAAGGATGAAGTGGAGTTTAACGAGGAGGAGGACGGGAGATAGCAAATGTTCAACAGACTAATATGAAAGCTTTATGACTGTTTTCCAGCAAAGTCCAGCTAGTGACAGCAAGGAATTCCTTAAAGGACTTTGTTCAAGAGGTAACAGCAGGGCAATCAAAGCCAGTCTGTCTCCTCCCTGCTGCCGAGCTTGCTAGCTATTGGCAGGCTGTGTGCTTCAGTGACTGAGAGAAATACCAACAGGAAAATGAAAGCCAAGTTTGCATTGTTGTTGTTCTTTGTTCTTTAATATTTAGACACAGTGAACCCACACATGGCAGATCTGTTGCCTGCATGCCAGACTTCAACCTAGTGTGTCAGACTTAAAAATCTGATGCCAAATTTTTGATCCTAAAAGTCTCTGATCCACCCTGGGCCCTTCTGTGTCTAGAAGAGCCAGAGAAAGACTTCATCTAAGCCAGATGGAGCATGGTGGCTTTATGCGAGGTAAGGCTACCTTATGAGCGGTCCCCATCTGTCTCAGGGATTGAAAGCTAATTTTGATGGCATTAGTAGATGACTTAGATATGGGAATGGGAGAGGAGGGAGAAGGACAAGGTTCTCCAGACTTGGCTGAGGGGAAAATCACCATAAGAACACCTCAGGAGGAGGGTTGGTAAAATGCTGGGTCTGTGAGATAGCTGTGACAGAGGGGCTCTACACAGAAGAAAGGACACAGAAGAGTTCGAGAAAATAACCACTGACAGGTTTCTCATTCTAAATCAGAAGCCACTTGAAAGTTATGAGCCCTCATAAGTATATAACTCGGGGAATGATGGAGACACGTGCAGAAATGTCAACAAGCTATCAAGACAAGCAAAGATATCCATCAATGGGAAAGTAAATGGTCAGCCCTTGAGATATAAGGCAAACATTACACAGCATGCAAAACCCAGTGCATAGGAATGGAAAACTACATCCAACCCAGCTCACTGTACTGTCCCACCAGAGCAGGGGGTAAGAACTGCTTATGAAGTTCATAGTCCATTGTCACTGGCTCCCTAGAAAGCTGACAACAAATTATGGGGCCACAGAAGGCTTCCTCTCCTTCCACCACATGGGCAAAGTTTTATTCCACAGTTTCTTTTACTCGGTACGTTTTATCTTATGAAAAACAAACAAAAAAAATTACAAGACATTCTAAAATTCGAAAAAGCACATTTTGAAGAAAGCAAGCAAGCAAGCGACTAGAGTTAGATATGGGAGGAATGTTAAGAGGGTAAAAGTTGATAATAAATGTCCCCCAAGCTATAACAACAGTGGTAGACAACATGTGGGAGCACATAGGCAATATAAACGGAGAGCTAGCGATTAAGAAGACTGTGAGAGAGATATAGACTGTCTCTATGGGCACACCAGAACACTGTTCCTAACTAAGAAAAGAATGCTACCTTGAGGATTTGTCAATCAAAACACCCTGAACTGAAAAGCAAAGAAGAAAACTGGAAAATTTTGGACAGAATATGCAAGAACTCTAGAATTAAGAAAACAGGTGCATGTGCAATAGGAATTCGGGGAGAACAAAGGGGGATATTGAAGTGATAATTAGTAAAACTCCTCCCAAATTGATATCAGACCACAAATTGCAGATTCAGGAATCTCAAAAGAACATCAAACAAAATAAATGTTCAAAAATGCATATTTACAAACTACATTCAAATTTAAAAAACAAAACAAAACAAAAATAAGAACAAACAGCAACAAAAACCAACAAACCAAAAACTTAGGGCTAGAGAGACCAATCAGTATCTGCTGATGAAGAGACCATCCAGAACACCTGCTGCTCTTGCAAAGGACCGAGTTCACTTCCTGGCATCCACAGGAGGCAACTCACGACCACTCATAACTCCAGATTTTGGGGCTCCAAAGCCCATTTCCTGACCTCCTCCACCCACACACGTATGGGATACACATAAATAAAAATAAGCTCTACAAGCAAATAGTTAGAAAAGAGCCAGTGTGGAGGATGCTGTATTGATATAAGAGCAAAGACAAACGTGATGTTTAATGTTTCTTCGGAAACACCAAGAGCAAGAAGAAAGTAGAGTGAAGAAGTAGCTTAAACTGTTCAGAGAAGCCACCAACCAATAATCACCTTCCCTGAGGAGTTATCTGCACCCGGGGAAGAAAAATAGTTTTTTAAACAAACAAAAATAAAAAAAAACAAATTAGGGCCAATATATATATAGCCACCTTTCAAGAACTACGTGAGGTGCTTCACAACGTAGGAATCTCAGATCTATATAAAGACAGGAAGAGTGTAGGGGAGAAAGGGATGCATGCAAAATTCCAAGTGTTTTCTCCCAAATCAAAATCATGAACAAACACCAAAACAAGATTTTTAAAGTGCCAAAACAAACTAGAAATGAAACAAAAGGCATAGAAAACAAAACACAAGAGTTTGCTTTATGCTGACCAATTACTTCTGGGTGTTAAGTTTTCACTAGAGCACGGTTAATCTACCCAGTGACACCCCACTGGAATCTCGATTAGCTTCTTGATTAGGGGACAGGACCTTGCATCCATTCTCCCCTGTCAGTGAGATTCTGTCCCCTCTGCCTCTCTGACGGTCGGTCTCCCACATGCTGTCACCAATTCTGAGTTCGTTTGTCCACCAACCCTGTTACATCGGGAAGGCATCGCTTCCTTCCTAGGAGCCATCCACCTCCTTTGGCTCTTATCATCTTTCTACCTCCTCTTGCACATAGATCCAAGCCTTAAAGGGAATCATTTAACGAAGCCAACCATTCAGAATTAGTGCTTCAAAGCCTCTCACTCTCTGCACAGTGTTTGGTTGTGGGCCTCTGTTGATTGGCATCTATTATAAGAGGAAGCTTCTTTGACAAGGGTGGAGAACAATCTGTGGATATAGCGATGTGTTGTTAAGTCACTTTTAAACTTTTTATTGCTGTCTCCCTTTAGCAGAATAATAGAAGTAGGAAGTTTTCCCCTAAGCCTATGCCCTATCTAGCTCCAGGTTCTTGATCAATTTAACAGTGTAAGGTATGACTTCTACTTCATGGAGTGGGCCTGAAATCCA
>JADRCD010202747.1:16348-51506 GCA_019843815.1 Montemys delectorum | reverse complement strand
CCTGGTGGTGCTCCCATCCCTCATCCCATAGATAGAATCTCCTTGACGTCTTAGTTATTCTCAATGGACGGGGGGGGGGGGGGGACGGGGACTTGGTGTTACTTCCCTCACCGGCAACATGCCATCCTCCCAGGGGACCAAAAGGAACTGCCAGCTCTGAGGAGATGGTCTGCCATCACCTGGGTCCCTCAACATCGAGATCTGATGAGCCCCTTGATAAGGGGGCTGTCTTCTTCCTGGGCCCTTGGAATCACATCAGGGCCAGTGGAGTATCCATGGGGCAGGGAGGGGGGGGGTGAGGGGGCGTCCTTATTGACTTGGCTCTTTTTCTTGAGTGCATCTGTCTGATCCAGTGGGCGTGTTAGTAAAGACCATAATGAAATGGGCAAAGGGTCTTATATATCTGAAGGCACTTCTCAATCCAGGTCATGTTAAGGAGCAAGAATCCTCTGAGCAGGCCCCTGAAGCTCCTGAATGTTGAGGGCCACTCCCCCATCTCTGCCAGGGTTTGCAGCTCACGGCCTTCTTGGAGAACCTTCCCAGAAAGGGTTTCCAGCAGTTGTCATGCCAACCATCCACTCCCATCACAGCACTTTACTGGGGAGACACATTCAGCTCAGAGGACCTAAGAAGCTGAGGCATACTGCCTGGGGCTGAGATGTGGACACTGGCTTACAGATGCCGGATGTGGTGGGGTTGGGGTGGGGCGAGCCTGCAGCTTGAGCTCTGCAGACGAGAGCCAAGTTCATGGTGAGAACTCCCTCCCCCCCAGTTCCCAGGGGCTCCTCTGGGAGAACACATCTGCCCAGGAGCTGTTTCGAGGAACAGTTTACACACACAGCAGTTGCTACGGGAATTGTGAAAGCACAGTTGTGGAGGGGTCAGGAGCCCCTTCTGCATCTGGATTTCCTACAGATGGGAGAGAAGACAGAAGGAGCAACCAATCTTTACGTTGGGAGGGTGGAACGCATGTTTTAGACAGTGCATGGATAGGGGGGACCTATGTCCCTGGAAAGAAGGAAAACAGGGTTCCCACGCAGCTTCCAGAAATCTCAGCCACCACGGGCCTCCACCTTCTAATCTGTAGCATAGGACGTAACACTAGATACATCCCAAAGTTCTTTCCACTCTGACTCTAAGAACACTGGCTCCTGGGTGACCTCCAGCAAGTGACAAGCCGGCTCTATCCATGTCCCAAAGCTGAAGCCCCAGGGGTCCCTGGAACCCCAGAGACCTGCTATGGAGTAGCTGCTGCTCTGGTTGGGGCTGAGGGTTTCGATTAAGCCCCTGCTCATAGGCATCAAACCTCCATCCCCAAAGACAGCATCCTATTTGGCTTCTGGGAATGTCCAGCCTGCTCCACCTTCCTCAGAGCTTCTTGTCACTTCCTGCCAGTTCCATCATGGCCTACTTACACCCCCAAGGCCCAGTCCTCAGTACCACATATGATGTGTGGTGGTACACGCCCCTAGCGAGTTTGAAGCCTTCCTGGAATACATAAGACCCTGTCTTTTTAAAAAGTGACAAAAGGTGTATGCCAGTCTCTAGCTGACTCAGGACAGGCCTTTTCCAGAGGCTCTGTAGGGAGTCTAGAGGCTAGATGGGACACCAGGATATCCTGTCCAGAGCTCCATCTGAATTCCCTGATGGTCAAGAGCAAGCCCTCTCACACAGCCATCCTGACACCAAGCTCAGTTCTTGGCGCAAATGTTGGTTGAAGAAACCTCTGCATACTACCTTGTGTGTTGCACACAGGCTAGATGGGCAAGATGGGAGGTCTCGGGGAAGACAGACATCCATCAAAGAAGAGGTCCTCTCAGATCTCTGACTGTAATGTCAAACCTTACTAAATCTGTTCTCTGAGGGTTCTAGAATCAAAGCAGAGGAGATGGGAGCTGCAGAAACAGAGCTGTGTGGTCCACTGTGGATGCCTCCAACCATGTATATCAGAGTTTATTAAAACTCGGGCCGGGCGGTGGTGTCGCACGCCTTTAATCCCAGCACTTGGGAGGCAGAGGCAGGAGGATTTCTGAGTTTCGAGGCCAGCCTGGTCTACAGAGTGAGTTCCAGGACAGCTAGGGCTACACAGAGAAACCCTGTCTCGAAAAACAAAACAAAACAAAACAAAACAAACAAAAAAAAACGTGTATGGCTGGAGAGATGGCTCAGCAGTTAAGAGCACTGGCTGCTCTTCCAGAGGTCCTGAGTTCAATTCCCAGCAACCACATGATTTGTTCACAACCATCTGTAATTGGATCTGATGCCCTCTTCTGGTTTGTCTGAAGAGAATGACAGACAGTGACCATGTACTCATGTATATAAAATAAATAAATAAATAAATCTTAAAAAAAAAAAAAAAAAACTTGGGCAGAAGGGTTGGGATGTAGTTCCGTGGCAGACCTCTTGTTAGCATGCATGAGGCCCTGGACTTGTTCCTGAACGTTATGAAAAATAGTAATATTAAGTAAACTAAAACATCCGTGTCCTTTGTGGGAGTGGGCCGTGTGCGTTTGCTAAATAGCCCAGGCTGCCCTGGAACTTGTAAGAGCAGGGATTCCAGGTGTGGCTTCATGGTTTTTTCTCTTACATAATTCACATCTCAGGCTCTTAGTAGGCTTGTTTTTTTTTTTTTTTTTTTTTTTTTTTTAGGTAGGTCCTTAGTAGTTGGCTGTGAGTAGTGGCAGATAGACAATGTAGATGTAGATGTTTCCAGCTGTGATAGAAAGTTCCAGTGCTCTGTACTGGCCTAGGTATAGTCCACCAGATGGTTAAGGCCCGAGGTAGGAGAGCTGAGCCTCACCCAGATGAAAATGAAGGTCTAGTTGCTCCAGCCCCCGAGGACCCTCAGCCTGTGCTCCCACTGGTCTGGGCTACTGTTCAGGTCTCCCAAGAGCAGCAGGCGGGCAGTTCTACTCTGCCACCCTCATGTTGTCTTTGCCTCCATCCAGATGGCTGTCCTACCTCCTACTTTTCATTCTGGACCTGGTTATCTGCCTTGTCACCTGCCTGGGACTGGCCAGGCACTCCAAGTGTCTCCTAGTCTCGTGAGTAGCCCCGTTTATGATCCTGAAGCAAAGAGTCAGGCTGGGGGCCACCTATAGAGGGAGTTGAGGCCATAGCCAGACCCTGAGAGTGGCGGTAGCCAGGATGCCCCTGCGCAGCACCCAGCTCCCCTGCAGGCAGGGCTCCTTGGGTCACAGCTGGGTCTCATCAACCAGAGCATTGGGATCCACAGACCCTCTCCTAGGAGTTAGCAGAGGTGAGGTGGGGGTGGGGGTTCGTGCAGAGCACAATAGGGCTCTGTCTGGGAGAAAGGGTGTTGAATTTAGGTAGGATGACTGCTGTCCAAAAGACCCCCTCCATGCCAGGCAGTGGTGGTGCATGCCTTAATCCCAGCACCTGGGAGGCAGAGGCAGGCGGATTTCTGAGTTCGAGGCCATCCTGGTCTACAGAGTGAGTTCCAGGATAGCCAAGGCTACACAAACAAAAGACCCCATCCTGTCACATTGCAAGATCCCAGAGTGTCTGCCTCTCTCCTAGCATGCTGTGCTCTGGAATACTGACCCTGATTCTCAGCTGGGCTTCCCTGGCTGCTGATGCTGCTGCAGCAGTGGTAAGTGAAGGGGATTGTGGGTGGCTGGTCTGGCTAGGACAGTCTGTTGGCTCAGTCCCTTACCCACTATCCCAGAGTCTCGGGACTAGAGAGGCTTGGATTACTTTGTCCAGGCTCAGAGACAGGAAGGGGTCTGTTCAAAGTTACAGGGCTTCGGGGACAGAGCCAAGACAAGAGACATGCTGCTTGTTTGGGCATGCAGAAAACTAGGGGGTAGCCAGGTAGCTTCGGGGGTTGGGAGGGCATGAAGCACTGACCTGAAGGAAGCTGAGTGGGTTCCTTTACCTGCTGCCTGGCACATATACACAGAAGGTGGCATCTTTTTTACCTTCTGTCCCTGCAGCCTGGTCACCCTTACATTCGTGTCTCTGTGTGTGTGGTGCACGTGCGTGCGCACAAACACACAAACATGCACACGTGCTTCTGAATGTGATTTCTCAATGTTATGGAAAAGCGAGGGACTTCTTATATAAGAATGTAAAAACAAAACAACCACAACAGAACCCACTAAAAACCATTTGGTCTTGGAGTTGAGCTACCTGAGTGCCCATCCACTCAGCAGGGGCTGTGTGCTTTGTGTGCCGTGATCTGCAGAACACAGGCACTCCCTGGTGATGGTCACTCGGCGGAAGGCATGGTGTGAATCCCTAGTTATAGGTGCTTGCTCTATGACTGTGTGTTGCTGTGTGCCTGTGTGAAGATGCATGCTTGTACAACTGCACATGAGCTGGGGAAGACCCATTTTACTACGTGACCCCAAGGCACCACGCTGATCCGAGGGCTGTAGCCAACCCTGTGCTCAGCACCTGCCCTTCCCTTACCCACACCAAGCCTGGTGTCCCTGGGGATGGCTTGGGCATTTTTTCAAGCCCACAGAATAAATGGCTCCTGGTGCCACCTGGCTCTGCCACTCTCGATAGAGCCTTATTCAGAAGTGCTAAGGAGCCGGTTCTAGTGATACAAACCTATGGCTCCAGTTAGTCTGGAGACTGAGGCGGGGGATTGCAAATTAAAGGCCCGTCTGAACTACAGAATGAGTTTAAGGCCAGTCTGATCAACTTATTATGGCCCTGTCTTAAAAAGGAGCTGGGAGAGCTGATGCTCTTACAGAGGATCCAGATTCCCATCCTGATACCCACAGGTGGCTTGCAATCATCCAACGACTCCAATTCCAGGGGATCGGATGTCCTTTTCTGACTTCCAAGGACACTAGACACACAGGTGTCGTGGCGCACACATGCATACACATACAAACATGCGCCTGCTACCTCATACGCATAAGTCTACAACGGGGACGAGTGGGACTGGGGACACAGCTCAGTGGCAGATCGCTTGCCAGAGTGTAAGGAAGCTGCAGGCTTGAGCTCTAGTACTCTAGCAGGGGTGGGGAGGACTGGGGGTGCTCAGTTAATAAGATGCTTACTGACACAGGCCTAGCCTTGGTTTTAGTCCTCAGCACAGCATCAACTGGCTGTGACCCTACCCATTATCCTCCCAGCACTTGGGGACATTAGAAACACGGGGGTTGTCAGTTTAAGGGTTACCTGACCCCTATTCCAAGGCAAATAAAGACAAAAGGAAATGAGTATTTTTCATCTCCCCTTTTTGTGCTGTGACCACATACAAGGACTGGCGCAGAAAAGACAGTGCTAAAGTCCAGGCTGTGCTCAGAGCATCCTGGCGGCCCTTGGAGGTTGTAAACAGTGTGGGGAGGGGCTCTGCTCCCCAGAGTGATGGGCGCAGCTGCCCGGCTGGCAGCCTCTTCTGCAGAGACAAGTGCAGGCACAGGGAAGCTTTCCATGCTATGGGGCGGGTCCCACTTCTGGCAGCCTCTGCCTTTTGAAGAAGCAATAGCACCCAGCTTGCCACCGTGAGCCACCCCTTAGGAGCTGGCTTCCTCCCAGTGGGGGCTTCTCCCACCAAGCATCTTGCCGTTCAAGGAACCGATAGGCCGTTTTATCTGCAGCCGGGTACTGTGGAATGCCAGGGAGCTGGGAGCCGCGCCAATTCCCTAATTCCTTTACTCAGGCCCTTGTGCGGGAGAGGCGGGCATGAGGGCACTGAATGGGCCTTTGACAGAGCTGAGGCTGCTGTAGCATTTTAATAGTGAGAGGGGTATGGAGGGGCTGCGGGGGGGAGGGCACCAGCTGTCATGGGGTCATTGTGCAAAGTTTTTGTGTTCCTCCCCTGCTGCCCTGCCCTCTGAGGCTTATTTTGAGGACAGTGGGGCCAGATTCATGCCACTGTCACCCTTCCCCCAACCTGCCCAGCAGGCAGAGCATCTACAGAACGGCCTCTGAGAGGTTCCAGGGCATGCGGAATGGAGGGAAGGTGGGAACTGGGGAACCAAACTCAGAGCCTCTGACCTCTGACCTGTGGCCTGTGCCCTCCCTGCTGGCTCTTCCGGCATCTTGGTATAGTCAGTAATGAGCCACAGACAAATTTTTGGAGCTCTTCTGGCCCAGGAGAGGCAATACGAAGAAGGAAGAGGGCGGGAGGTTGGTCGGGAGGTGTCATGGGTGCTTTGGCTGCAGCAGACATGACAGAACACTCCCAGAACATTCAGGCCTGAAGGACAGCAGGCCCACCTCCTGAGCCAGAGGCAGGGGCATAGCCACTATAGCCCCCAGCCTTGGCCATGCTGTCCTTTCATTCCTTCCTAGCAGCAGAACCTCTGGAAAGTTACTGGTGTTCTCCGTGCCTCAGTTTTCTCCCGTGTAAAATGGGGAGAATAATAGTTCTTGGTGCCTCAAAGGGCACACGGTGGCTGTTCAAGTGTAGCAGCCATCTTGGCTTCTGATACAGTTCCCACCATGTGAGCGTCACAGGGATGACCCCTTCAGCCTGACTCAGTCCGGGCCAGGCTCTGGGCAGCTTCTCCTACCCACCTCACTGGTGCTGGGTGCTCGTCCTCATCTCTGCCCTTCCTCCATCCCATTCAACATCGAACAAATGATGTATGGACAAATATATGCATACACGTATGGATGCATAAGTACCCACACACTGCACACGTACATACATGAGTCACTTTCATTGATAGATTTGGCTCTTCGCAGCAAGCCATGTATCCCACGATATCTGAACACGCTTTCTCTCCTAGCCTTAGCAGAGAAAGAAGAGACGCTTCAACACTGGCGAAACCTCACGCAGAAGTTCCTAGTCCCCCCTCTTTGGAGCCTGATTTTCCCGAGGTGTGACTCAAACACAGTGGCCTTACTCCGTTTCCCGAGGCAACCCTAGCCTGGCTCCCCATCTCTGCTGCTCCAGCCGAGAGATGAGGGTATGCTCCCAGGCCTGCTGGCGCTGCATCTCTGTTGATAATAATAGGCCAGCTGCTTTATTATGTATGTTGGTGGTTTTGTATATAAAACCCTTGACTGCCTGTAGATGGTTGCATATGTCGTGGGGAGGGTGATCCTGTTTGTGTGGGAGAGGAGATGAATGTTGGGGTTCTCTGGAGAAGTTTTGAATCCTGAGGAGCCTGTTGCTCTCCAACACCCACCCTCCCACCCCACCTTCCCCCCACCAACACACATATTTTTTACTCTCAGTCTCAAGACACAAACACATACCCCTGAGATGTACCAATCCTAGAGCTGCGTCTGTACCTAGTAAGAGCTCAGATCCTATCGATTGGATGCCTGAGGGGTGAAGCCTTGGACGGACGGAGTACCCCTCGTGTCACAGGACTGCCTGAAGGACTCCCATGCATCAGAGAAACACATACTAAGGTGGCCCCTTTAGTGTGCCATAGGAGGAAGGGCTTGCCGACTGCTCTGAAAGCTGGGGTACCCCATTCCCCAGTTCTCCATGGCACCAGTGTCAGATCTGGGTTCAGAACAACCTCGGACACTTCTCTTTCCTGCAGTCACATTGACCTCAGGACTCAGACTGGGGGCCAATCCTATCCCACTGACTCCCTGCCTCTGGTCTCAGCAATGGAAATCTGCCCCAAAGGCTCCAAGATGAACTCTGCCCAGCCACACCCTTCAGAAGACAAGTCAGAGCCCCGTGTATGTGTGTGTGTGTGTGTGTGTGTGTGTGTGTGTGTGTGTGTGTGTTAGTGTTAGCACATACCTTTAATCCTAGCACATAGGAAGCAGAGGGCAAGTGAGTCTCTGAATTCAAGGCCAGCCTGATCTACATAGTGAGCTCTGAGAAGCCAGAACTACGTAGTTAGGCCCTGTGTTTTTGGTTGGGGGAGGGAGGCAGGTGACGAGTTAGGGACCTTCCATAGTTTGACCACCAGAGTATACAGAGCTTGATAGTTGCAAGAATGCAGTTAAAAAGAACAAATAAGCCTGGGAGCAAAGGAATCCTAACCCCAGACACTCACCTGCAGCTGTGCCCCCCACCCCTGCAAAAATTCCCAGCCTCCTGGGTATCTGTCACTGAAAATGCATTCAGAAGTAAGAGGGCACAGTCTAGAAGACCTTACCTATAGTCATATGTAAGGTGAATACTGTCATCATGTCTCCACCACAGAGAAGACCACTTGGTAACTTGTCTAAGGTGATAGGTAAGGACAGAGGCAGGATTCAAACCCAGAAATCTGGATCCCAGTCTCTCTTCTGTCCTAGAATGAGTTAGAGGTCAAAGTGACCAAGGCAGCAGGAGCCAGGCTCACTCCCCTCAGTGCTTGAGACTCTGACCTTCCGCTACCCGCTCTTGTCTCCATGACCCAGGGCACCAGTGATTTCTGCATGGCTCCTGACATCTACGTCCTGAACAACACACGGAGCCAGATCAGTTCAGGTAATGTCCTCTGGGGCCACTGTCCCTAGAGCCATTCATTCCCTGAGCTCAGGCTAAGCCCATATGACCCAACTACCTATACTTTACCTCTAACTTTAGTCACCCAGCATCTCCTTACACCAGACTTAGGTTTCTCTAGACCACTGGGCCACTTCCTAGAAGACTGTCTCCATCAGGACCTTGAGAGGAAGGGGGATCCGGCCAGACCACTGAGCAGGCAGAGGGTCTGTTTCCTGGGAGTGGGCCAGACCACTGAGCAGGCAGAGGGTCTGTTTCCTGGGAGCTTCCTGACGCTGATGCTATTGCCTTGCAGAGGTGACTGGGTACTACCTCCATTGCAGCCAGAGCCTAATCAGCCCCTTCCAGCAGGTACAGCCACCCAATCCAACCCTCACTCATCCCACAGCCCCTCATCTCTGGATCTCCCTCTCCCTGGACCCTGAGCCACACCATGTAGCAAGATGGTGGACAGCTGGGCCTTGCTTCACGTGGTCCTCTTTTGGCCACTCTCTGAAGAGGGCTTTGTTCTTGGTTACTCCATTCTATCCCTTTTCCTCACAAGCATGCACCTCCCTGGAGAGCTGGTTACTCTGCCGGTGTTGGGCAAGAGGTAGGGGCAAGCCCCAAGACTCTGCATTTCTCACAAGCTCCCTGGCACGGTCCATGGTGTTTGTCTGAGGACCACATCTGAGAAGGGAGAAGAATGAGGACTGTGGAGCTCTTAAAAGCTAAAGGAGTGTGGGAAAGACATCTTACATGAGAGGAGCGTATTCGTGCCATAGTGGTTGGGTTGACCAGATGGTTAGAAGTCTGAATGCTGGGGAACAACTTCCCTCTCTGAGTCAAGGTCCTCTGGTGTTCCAAAACCAACAGGATCCAATTTGTTATACTTGTCCCCTTCAGAGTCCAAGAAGCCCTTTACAGTGTGTTCAGCCTGCCCAGACCCTCCTGTGTATTTGCCTGGTGATAATGTGGGTATAGGAGGACCAGCCTCCTGGTAACTGTGGGACTTCTGGGAAGTGGATTCTCACGGAAGGCTGTGGTCTCTCCACCCAGTCACTGACCATCTTCCAGCGCTCACTGACCACCATGCAGATCCAAGTTGTAGGCCTGCTGCAGTTTGCTGTGCCCCTCTTCCCTACAGCAGAGGTAAGGGAGCTGCCACTCGCAGCAGCTGTGTCGAGAGGAAGGGAGCCATAGCCTAACCCCGCCTCCCAGCCACCTTTGTACCTGGGCCCCAGCCAGGTTTGGGTGAGACTTCTACCAGCTATGCATCCCTCACTTCCCTGTGGCTCAGCCCTTCCCTTCCATCGAAAGGCCTCTTTGGACAACAGCTCTCTCTAATCTTGTGTGTACGCCCTCCCTGGCTGCTCGCTCTGTCATCTCTTTCCCTCTTCCTACTTTAGAAAGACCTTCTTGGCATCCAGCTTCTGCTAAACAACTCTGAGACCAGCCTGCACCAGTTGACCGCCATGTTGGATTGCCGAGGGCTGCACAAGGTACCGGGTGACCAACTGTGGAGGGTGTGGGGTACACCAGCCGGGTACATTTTCCCAGAGAGAAGCCAGCAAAGACCCAAGGAAAGGACTACCCGAGTTCCCTTAAGGCCCAGACATGCAGCTGAAGCCAAGTAGTGGGAAGTGAAAGGAGGTGCCTCGTTTCTTGGTTTCTCTGATGGATGATGAGGAGCACCCTATCAAAGGAACTTAGGGTGGGAACCTAGGAGGTTAGTTTTAGAACATTGGAAGACTCCGATTTAAGTGATGATTCTATAGTTATCTACTGCCTAGACTCCTGGCCATCTGGTCAACCCATCCTTCTCCCCATCTTCCAAGTCAATGTTTCAATCTCATTGCCAGGATGTAATGTACCAGACATGTTTTGGGTTTTTTTAAAGATTTATTTATTTCTTTTTTTTTTTTAGATTTATTTTATTTTTATTTTATGTGTCTGAATACACTGTAGCTGTACAGATGGCCGTGAGCCATCATGTGTGTGCCTGCTGGGAATTGAACTCAGGACCTCTGCGGGTCCTGCTAGCTCCGATGTAACTCACTGTAGCTGTCTTCAGACGCACCAGAAGAGGGCGTCAGATCTCATTACGGGTGGTTGTGAGCCACCATGTGGTTGCTGGGATCCAAACTCGGGACCTTCGGAAGAGCAGTCAATGCTCTTACCCGCTGAGCCATCCCACCAGCCCTGTACCAGACATGTTGATGGATGCTTGTACTTAGAGGCAGATGCAGGAGGATTGTGACTTTAAGACCACCTGCACTGTATAGTGAAGTCGTGTCTCAGAGAGAGAGAGGCAGAGGGTGGCAGGAGCCATATAGAGTGGCACATGCTTTTAATACCCAGATCTTGGGAGGCAAAGCCAGGTGGATCTCATGTGAGTTCCAGGCTAGCTAGGGCTACATAGTAAAGTCCTGTCTTAAACAAACAAACACAAACACAAAACTAACCTTATACAGTAATGCAAGGCACACTAAGGGTATGTGAGCACCTCACCCCGAAGCAGTGAGCCGATGTATCTCAGCATCTTCCACAACCCATATAGACTTAGAATAAACACATGTATTTATTGGTCCATGTATACCCATACTCACACACAAATCATATACACTTACACATACTTACACGTAAAACAATAAACATTTTTTTAAAATGAAAGAGTTTTGAGTATAACCTGTTTCCAATTCTACAACTAGCCACACCCTCATCTGTTTAGTTTGAGGTCAGTCTCCAGTATCTGGCACACAGTAGGAGGTCAGCAAATCCTTGTCCCAAGGAGTCTGTCAGGTAGCTCCAGAGAGAGGAAGGAAGGAAGGAAGGTGCTCTTGAATGGAAAGCATAGATATGTAGGTATAGGCAGAGAGGAGAGAGGCTTCCAGAGAAGGTCTCAGACCCCAGGCTTTGCCACCCACCCATCCCTCTGCAATGACATGTCCATTTCCCCAGGACTACCTGGACGCCCTCACTGGCATCTGCTATGATGGCATCGAGGGCCTGCTCTTCCTTGGTCTCTTCTCCCTCTTGGCTGCCCTGGCTTTCTCCACCCTGACTTGTGCCGGACCTCGAGCCTGGAAACACTTCATCAACAGGTAGGGTACCAGAAAGGTGGGACCCACCCCCATCCCAGCAGTATGGAAGATTTCTGCAGGGGGCACCAATGAGCTGGTCACCTGAGACAAAAGAGGGCGGCAGAGGCTCCAGCATCCAGCCTCTGCAGGCTGGCTGGGTTTCCCTGAGAGTTAAAAAAGATCCCTGCAAAGTAACTGAGCCAAAGATGGCGACAACCCTCCTGACACCGCCCAGTATCCTGGGCAAGACTTTGCAAAGTGACATAATGAGAGAGAGAGACCCCAGGAAATAGCAGGGAGGATCAAAGGTATTACTGCCAAGATGGAATTTTCAGGCTCCTTGGGGGGGTGGGGGGAGAGAGAGAGAGAGAGAGAGAGAGAGAGAGAGAGAGAGAGAGAGAGAAAGTGGGATTATTTCAGGACCTCATGGATGGACAAAAGGGAGCGAGTGGATGACCTTCTCACAACCGTGTGTGCAGCCAGTATGGAAGAGGTGGGCTTGGAATTGGGGTCAGGTGCAGTAAGTTGTGCCTCTGAGAACCATGCATTTGTAGATGCTGAAGGAGATGCATATGGCCTGAGCCTATACTAGGAAGAGAGATTGGGAGCATAGTAGGACCCCATGGCTTTGAGCGAGCCTCACCCCTAATGGCTGGCCGGCTTCTACGTCTCGTTCTAGGGGCAGAGACTATGATGACATCGACGACGATGACCCTTTCAATCCCCAGGCTCGGCGCATCGCGGCCCACAACCCCACGAGGGGGCAGCTGCACAGTTTCTGCAGCTACAGCAGCGGCCTTGGCAGCCAGTGCAGCCTTCAGCCTCCCACCCAGACCATCTCCAATGCCCCCGTCTCTGAGTACATGTACGCACACTGGGGCCCCTGAGTCTCTCACACCCAGGCTGGGCT
The DNA here is from genome assembly GCA_019843815.1 of Montemys delectorum. Classification (NCBI taxonomy): domain Eukaryota; kingdom Metazoa; phylum Chordata; class Mammalia; order Rodentia; family Muridae; genus Montemys; species Montemys delectorum. The sequence continues at coordinate 39,145 of JADRCD010202747.1, read as the reverse complement.
GCAGTGAGGCTGGATTTGTAGACAGAGCATTTTGTAGACAGAGACTTTCCCCCAGAAACACGGGGAAGGGAGGGCACCAGAGGTCAAACCTGATCTTCTGGACTGTAGCCCACAATGCCTGATGGGAGCATCTAGCCCCCCTCCACTGCCTAGTGTGCTGGGCAAAAGCACACCACAGGTGTCAAGCCGTGAACCACAGCCGCCAGGTCAATCCCAGGCCTGAGATGCTGCACCTCTCGAAACCATGCTTCCCCTCGAATCTCTCCCTTCTTAGCTGCCTTCTCCCTGGTCCCCCTAGAGCAGAGGTTCCCACCCTGTGGGTCAGGACCGCCACATGGGTTACATATCAGATACCCTGCATATCAGATATTTATGTTACGACTCATAACAATAGCAAAATTCCAGTTATAAGGTAACAACAAAAATAACTTTGTGGCTCTGGGTCACCACAGCATGAGGGTATGAAAGGGTCGAAGCATCAGGAAGGTTGAGAAGCACTGCCCTAGAGTATTTGTTCCTTTTGACTCCCCCTGCACCTTGAGAGTCTCACACTGTAAACCAAACTGTCCTCAACCTCGCGTGTGTGGGATGACAGGTGTGAGCCACCACGCCCAGGTCGGTTTCCTTCACTGTCCTACCCACAATCCCTCCACCATACCCACCACCCTCAACTTCCACTCCCACGATCTCGAGTTCACGCACACATCTCCGATCTCCTTTTGGCCCACAGGAACCAGGCCATCCTCTTTGGTGGGAACCCACGATACGAGAACGTGCCACTCATCGGAAGAGGTTCCCCTCCGCCCACAGTAAGTAACCTTTTCTGTGGTGTCCGATCCCTGTCGGGGACATAATCAAAGATAAAAGCTGTCAGTGCAATGTGTGATCCCCACAAGAAAGTAATAGCTCTTATCAAATAAGTATTATAGCAGACTGCCACACATCATGGGCCATCCACTACCATAAAGACGCAAATCGATCTCACCCTGTTAGATGGCCTCTTGGGCATGGCCCATTGCACAACTGTCCTCGAGATAAATGGCCTCTGTCTTCAAGCTAGAGGACCAGGGACAGCATTTGTCACACAGGCACTTCATAAATCCACCTGGTACTTAAGGTAGCCACGCTCGGTTGGCCGTTGCTTTAGCTCATAGGTAAGGGGAAAACAAATTTCTCACATCAAGTGACAGCCAGCAGGCTCCAGCTTAGAGCTAGGTGCCTAAGCAGTTATGGGAGGTTGTGGAACACACTCCCACGAGCACACGCACATACACACACACACACACACACACACATAAACATATATACACACACATACACACTCATACACACACATACACACTCATACACACACATACACACTCAAACACATACACTTATACACATACATACTCATACACGCACACAAACACTCATACACACTCACACACACTCACACACATACACACATTCACATACTCATACACACACACTCACACACACACTCATACACGCACACACACACTCATACACACATGCATACACACACACACTCACACTCACACACATACACACACTCACATACTCATACACTTATACACATACATACTCATACACGCACACACTCATACACACTCACACACACTCACACACATACACACATTCACATACTCATACACACACACTCACACACACACTCACACACACACTCATACACGCACACACACTCATACACACATGCATACACACACACACTCACACTCACACACATACACACACTCACATACTCATACACACACACACACTCATACACACACACACACACACCTGTCTTCTGTGCTGATGACCTTTATACGGCCTCGAGAAGTGCTCCTGGGGCTAGGGGTGTGGATTGGTGGGTAGAGTCCCTGCCTAGCAAGCATGAAGCCTTGGGCTCCAACCCTAGCACCAAGTAAAACTTGGGTGTGATGGTTTAAGAAGTTCTAGGTCACACAGAACAAGTTCAAGACCAGCCTGAGATATTATTCCTTACTTCAAAAAAACTGAAAGAGAAAAATATTATTCCTGCACTGTAAGACCAGAAGGAAATTGCCTTGGTGTTGATTTGTTTGTTTGTTTAATATGCATGGGTTGTTGTTTTTTGGCTTTCTGTGGGTTTTTGGGCTTTTGGTTTGGTTTGGTTTGGTTTATTTTGCCTGCTGGTATGTCTGTGCATCACTGGCATGCCTGGCACCTGTGTAGGCCAGAGGAGGGCATCAGATCTCCACGGAACTAGAACTGAAGTTACAGATGATTGTAAACTACCTTGTGGGTGCTGGGAATTGAACCGGGGTCCTCTTGAGAGCAGCCAGTGTTTTTAACCTCTGAGCCATCTCTCCAACTCCTCTTTCTTCCACCTTTTAAACAGGTTAGGGCTGAGCTAGCTCACTGGTGGAGCACTTGCCTAACACGTCAGAGGCGCTGGGTTTCCCCCTCAGGAGAAAAGTCCCCTAATAGCAATTTTCCTAAAGAGGATAAATACAAGAGGAAAAGGGGGTCTCTTGTCCATCTGTCTGGCTTTCTTGCCTGTCCTAGTTTCCCTTCCACTGCCATGAGAAACAACAAGTGACATGGAGGAAAAGATCTTAGAAATCATCACCCTAGTCCATCACTGAGGGAGCTCAAGGCAGGAGCTGAAGCAGAAGCCATAGAAGACCACTGCTCATTGGCTTGCCCCCTTTAAACATTTATTTATTTTTTGCATGAGTACACTGTCCCTGTCTTCAGACACACCAGAAGAGGGCATCGGATCCCATTACAGATGATTGTGAACCACCATGTGGTTGCTGGGATTTGAACTCAGGACCTCTGGAAGAGCAGTCAGTGCTCTTAACCGCTGAGCCATCTCTCCAGCCCTCAGCCTGCTTTCTTTCTTTCTTTCTTTCTTTCTTTCTTTCTTTTTTTTTTTTTTTTTTTTGGTTTTTTGAAACAGGGTTTCTCTGTGTAGCCCTGGCTGTCCTGGAACTCACTCTGTAGACCAGGTTGGCCTTGAACTCAGACATCCACCTTCAGCCTGCTTTCTTACACAACGCAGGCCCACCTGCCCAGTGGTCGCGCCACACACTGTGGGCTGAGCCCTCCCATGGCAATCGCCAATCAAGAAAATGACCCACAGACATGCTCACGGACAGTATGATGGAGGCATTTTCTCAATTGAGCTTCCCTCTTCTCAGATGGCTCCTAGTTGCTGGAAAACTAAAAGCACTCCTCCCGTTCCTGCTGTGTGTTTGTGGTCTCAAACAGCTGAAGATGACTTTGAACTCCTGACCCTCCTGCCTCCACCTTCCAGGGGCTGGCGCTAGAGCCTGTGCTGCTGACTGTCTTCTCAATTGTTTTTGTACCAAGGAACACTTAAAAGATTCCCTTGGGTTCTGGAGCTAGGGGTTGAGCCAGGACCTCACGAGTTATTGCTGAGCTACTGAGCTGTATCCCTAGCTCTTTTCTTTGTAATTTGTGCTACCCTTTAATCCTGGGGCCTAACTGTAGTAGGCTGTAGTGGCCTATCCAGGACAACTGCCACCAGCCACAGCCTCCCTCCACCCCCAGGACCACACCCGTGTGAGATCTGTGCCTCTTGCCTTCTCTACCGCTTCCAACCAGTACCGAGGTTAGAGCCCAGGATGTGCTGGGTAGGTGGGATGCTGTGTGTCCCTAGGGTAGCATCCACAGAGCCCAGGATTATTGCTAAGGTAGAAACAGCCTGGACTCTGGTACCCAGGTGCCTGGGTTCAAATCCCAGCTTATACCATGTGGCCTCTGGGACCTGGGACATGGCCTCTGCCTCTCTGGCCTCAGTTCTCCCGTATGTAGAATGGGGACAGTGAAGACACTTGCCTGAGCACTGAAAGGGATGGCTCGTTAGATCATTATAAGAATGACTGTATGCAGCATACAGGAAGTGTCTCACACAGCAAGATGGTTCTCTTCCTTTTCTTTTCTTTTCTTTTTTTTTTTTTAAAAACCTTCTCCATGCAGGTGTGGCATTCGTAAGAAGAGGCCAGAGTAGGAGTCTCTGGGGAGAGTGGTAGACTTCTTGCCCAGCGTCTGCTCCCATGGAGGCATTCTGCCTGCCCATCCATGTAGTTTCAAGGGGAACCACCGGTACAATAGAAATGCTCAGGGAACCCAGGAAGTGCACAGGGAGCAGTAAGCAGCACCCTGGCCTGCCGGCTGCAAAGCCTGTGTAACAAACCTTATTTTCCATTCCACGATTCCACCCAGCGTTTTATCCCAAAAACCTTTTTTTAATTTATTAATTTATTTATTTATTATATGTGAGTACACTGTAGCTGTCTTCAGACACTCCAGAAGAGGGCGTCAGATCTCATTATGGATGGTTGTGAGCCACCATGTGGTTGCTGGGATTTGAACTCAGGACCTCTAGAAGACCAGTCAGTTCTCTTAACTGCCGAGCCATCTCTCCAGCCCTATCCCCAAAACCTTAGTTCCTTGGAACTGGGGTTACAAGCTCCCTGAAGTGGATGCTACGAGCTGAACTCAGGTCCTCTGGAAGAGCAGTGGATGCTCTTAATTGCTTAACCATCTCTCCAGCCCCCTTATTATTTTTTAAAACAGGGTTTCATATAGCCTGAACTGACCTCCAACTCACAACTCACTGTATAGTGGAGGCTGTCTTTGAACTTCAGTTGCTCCCGCCTCTTTTTCCCAGCTTGGGAAACAGTGTCGCCAGCCTGCCTCTCCATGCATGGTTCATGGAGTAGTGAGTAGCAGGCTGTGCCTTTAAAATCCTATCCTGCCTTCCCTGCTAATCAAAGCTTCTAGATCCTCCTCTCTCCCTCCAGTTGCTAGATCCCAGGGACACAGACTGACTTCATTATTAATCCAAGCCAAACATGACTTGGGAAAATCTGCTGCTGTGAGAAAGAAATTAATCACTATACTGTGGTTGTGAGTAAAAGTGATTTTTAGATTCCCTTCCGCTTGAGACCAAGGTGACTAACTACCAGCTGCCTCTGTCTGGGCCCACTCTGGGGGAAGATTCCCACCCTCTGCCCCTGCTAGGGACATCTGGAGAGATAGGTGCTGACGATGTCGTCCATGGAAACAGGTGGGATGAGGGTGTGGGCATCTGCCTCCCTCCACAGGAGGGTTAGTGGGTGAGTGAGAGGAAGCAAGGCCACCGAAGGGTCAGCCTGTTGTTCCTTGGCTGGAAAAGTATCTTCCCTTAGCTCTGCCCCCAGGGAATCTCTCTTGTGTTTCCAGACCCGTTTTCTAGACACCAACAAAAATCACTCAGGGCTTTCGTGAAAAAAATCCCTGAGTTCAAGGTCTTCCTGGCTTAATCTTCGATTAGGAAGTCTTCCAAGCCATAAAACAAGCACTGTTGCAAAAGCCCTGAAAGAGATGGGAAAGTTTTATTTGGCATTTGTAGTTTGTGTACTGAGAACTAGAACTGAGGGCCTCACACAAGCTCTGTCTACCACCACACTATAGCCTTAGCCCCAAGACACGGAACCTCTCTTGGAAAGCAGGAACAAGGGACAAAATGAGGCTTCCTCTTCTCAGAGTTCTCTTTCTTGTATTAAAAAAAAAAAAAAAAAAAAAAAAAAATCGGCCGGGCGGTGGTGTCGCACGCCTTTAATCCCAGCACTTGGGAGGCAGAGGCAGGTGGATTTCTGAGTTTGAGGCCAGCCTGGTCTACAGCGTGAGTTCCAGGACAGCCAGAGCTACACAGAGAAACCCTGTCTCAGAAAACCAAGAAAAAAAAAATTGGCTGGGCAGTGGTGATGCATGCCTTTAATCTCAGCACTTGGGAGGCAGAGGCAGGTGGATTTCTGAGTTCGAGGCCAGCCTGGTCTACAGAGTGAGTTCCAGGACAGCCGGGGCTACACAGAGAAACCCTGTCTCAGAAAACCAAGAAAAAAAAATTGGCCGGGCAGTGGTGATGCACGCCTTTAATCTCAGCACTTGGGAGGCAGAGGCAGGTGGATTTCTGAGTTTGAGGCCAGCCTGGTCTACAAAGTCAGTTCCAGGACAGCCAGGGCTACACAAAAACCCAACCCATTTCAGAGGCCATCTGGCTGTTCTCACTCATGCAGAGCTGTATCGTGAGTGGCTCCATTTTGATTTTTCAGTCTGGCCCAGTGCAGGACTCAGGTTCAATCTCCAGTCCGAAGCAGTGAACCCTTGTTGTGTTCCTGTAATAATGGCAGCACGGGGGCTCTCAGACTCGCAGAAACAGACTCTCCCGGGGAAGCATGGGTGGCTCACAGTCTAACAAACTCACCAGGCACGTTTGGGGAACACTGCTTTCATGGGGAAGATTTACTGCTTGTGTGTACCCTGGAATCTTTTAAAGGGATCTGAACTGGGGTCCAGGGATTGGCATGTCTAGCCTATTCCTGGGCAAAGCTACTGCTGCTGGCCTGAGAGCCAAACTAGAGAGCCACCACACTCAGGCTGCCTTGCTCTGCAATCCTAGAGTTTTGATGGACAGGCTGGTCCTGTGTGTTGAAGCTGGTCTGTGCATTGTGGGATATTTACCTGGCTTCATAGCGTTCCATCCCCAATCCTGCCACAGCAGTGACAACTGGGTCATCATTAGATATTGTAAGTATATCTGAGAGACAAAGTCTCCTCTCATGGAGATGCACATAGCTACCTAGAGTGCCTTGTGCCCATTTCTCCTCATCCTACCCCAAGTGGCATGTTCTCTGACTTCGAAAATGTCCCTGGGGTCAGGAGACTCCGATCCTGGAGTCAACAGTCTGGCATCAGCCATGAGCTTGTTGGGAAATGCAGAACCTTGGGGCTGGAGAGGCTGATAAATGGCTAAGAGCACTGGCTGCTCGGGAGCAAAACCATACATACATGCATGCAAAACATTCCTACATATGAAATAAACCTAAAGACAATTATTTTAGAAGAAAAGGAAATGTCGTCAAGGGTCTCTGGTGCTTTGGGCCCAGGAAGAGAGAAGAATTCCTGTGTTTTTGCCTTCCTTAACCTGTGAGTCTTAACTCCTTTGGGTTAGCATACCAGATATCGTCCTTGTCAGATATTTACATTGTGATTTATTTAAAAGATTGATTTATTTTATGTATATGAGTACATACTGTAGCTGTACAGATCGTTGTGAGCCTTCATCTGGTTGTTGGGAATTGACTTTGAAAGACCCCCATAGGGAGACCCTCGCTCAAGTCCCGGGAGAACACGCACCCAGTGAAACACGAGAGGCCAACTTGATGTAAACACACGAGGTAGTTTCAATTTCGGAGCTCCAGGTGGACCCATATCTCACGCAGGAGACAGAGGGATTGACCCTGAGGCTCAGGGGTTAGGGGTTTTTATAGGAAGGAGGTCTAGGGGAACAAAGGAATTAGCATAGCCTATACATGATTGGTCACTACAAATATTAACTAGTTAATGTACATGCAGACCAGAGTGGAAAATTCCTAAGAGGGGGGTGCTATTCGGGGGTTTCTGGCTGACCTTAAACTATCTCTAAGAGGACCAGATGGCCCATTTCCCAGGCGCGTCCTTGTATGTCTGGGCCCCAGACATGTCCTTGGGATGTCTAACAGCTTGCTTGCTTTTATTCAGGCTTGTTTGGACATTCACAGACTTGGTACAGGCTTGGCCCACTGAGTTTTTCTCCAGCCTGTAATCATTTTTAAGCTTCAAACTTAATTTCTCCTTTCAACTTTAGGACCTCTGCTTGCTCCGGTTGGCCCCGCTTGCTCTGGTCCAAAGATTTATTTATTACTCTATGTATAAGTACACTGTAGCTGTGTTCAGACACACCAGAAGAGGGCGTCCGATCTCATTACAGATGGTTGTGAACCACCATGTGGTTGCTGAGATTTGAACTCAGGACTTTCGGAAGAGCAGTCGGGTTGAGCCGTCTCACCAGCCCTACATTAGGATTTATAACAGTGGCAACATTACAGTTACGAAGCAGCAATGAAAATAGTGTTCTGGTTGGGGGGTCACCACAACATGAGGAGATGAGGTCACAGTTTTAGGAAGGAGCATGACTGGATCTGCTGAGCTTACACACAGCTTCTTCGACTCTGGAATTGTCAGGGCAATACTTTAAAACTATTGGTGACACTTTTAAAAACTTAGTTTTCTGTTTTGTCTGTCTTACCTCAAAACAGAAAAAAAAAATCTTGATGGGTATGGCCTGATTGGGATTTTTAAACTCCCTAGATATATAAAGACCCTGATAGAAAGGGTCTTACTGAATTTATTTAGGTCTATTTTTCTTTTTTTTTTCTTTTTTTCTTTTTTTCCTTTTCTTTATTTTTGGTTTTCCGAGACAAGGTTTCTCTGTGTAGCCTGGCTGTCCTGGAACTCACTCTGTAGACCAGGCTGGCCTCGAACTCAGAAATCCACCTGTCTCTGCCTCCCAAGTGCTGGGATTAAAGGCGTGTGCCACCATGCCCCACTAGGTCCATTTTTCAAGTCGGGAAATAGAGGCCAGGAGAAGTTAGAAGACATCAGCCAGCCAGGTGGTGGTGTTGCAACCCTTTAATCCCAGCATTCAGCAGCAGAGGCAAGCAGATCTTTGTGAGTTCAAGGCCAGCCTCGTCTACAGAGCTAGTTCTAGGACAGTCAGGGCTACGCAGGGAAACTCTGTCTCAGAAAAACAAACAAAACAAAAACAGACCTCAGCCAAAGTCACGGGGCAGGTAAAGTATAGAGAGTAGGGACTGTGTGAATGTCTACTCAGTAAAGCCCCTGAGAAGAGGAGAGAGGTGAACCCCTGAGGCTCACTGGCCAGCTTCAGGCCAATGAAAGACCTTGTCTCAAAAAGCACAAGGTAGGGGGCTAGAGAGATGACTTGGCAGTTAAGAGCACTGACTGCTCTTCCAGAAGTCCTGAATTCAATTCCTAGCAACCACGTGGTGGCTCACAACCATCTGTAATGGGATCCGACGCCCTCTTCTGGTGTGTCTGAAGACAGCTACAATGTACTCATACATTTAAAAACCTAATTAAACACACACACGCGCGGTAGATAACAGCTACACACATAGGATGCATACACGGGATTCGGACCTGGCTTCTAGGATCTGTGTGACCTGTGCCCCTCAGTCTACTGGCTGTGAGCTACCCGCTTCAAACTCCTGGTGTACCTGATAAGGGTCTAGGCTGTGGCTCCGGAGAGCCTGGGTGTGGAGGAAGGAGCATCCCTGCTATGTAAGCCGGTGCCCTGGGGGATGTGAGACTGGAGTGTCAGTGGACAAAAAGCTTGTCAAGTCTCACGGGTATTCCCCTGAGCTGCATGATGGCTTGTGGTAAAGTCACTGTCTGGCTGCCTCCCCTGGCCAGCTTGTCATCCTCTGAGAAGTTCCCGGCACGTTTGCTAGTACAGTTGTTCCCCCATTGTTCACAGAGGACTGGTCCCAGGCATCCCAAAGATACCAAACTCCGAGGATGCTCCAGCCATTATATGAAATGGTGTGCTATTTTTCATGCGCACATCCTCCTGTGTATTCAGGATCTCGGTCGGGTTACTTGTAATAACTAATGCAATGTAACTTTGCAGGCAGTAGCTTCATTGCTCCTGGGTGTGGTGGCACACACCTACAATCCCAGCTCTCTGAAGGCAGAGACCCGAAGGTCCTTTTGAGTCAGGGTCCAGCCTGGCTACATAGGGAATTGTGAACTACAAAGTAAGACCCTGTCTAAATAAATAAGTAACGGATATGAAAGAAGGAAACAAGAAAGAACATAGTGCTCAATACAGGCATGGGTTTCGCTTTGCTTTGTTTTGTTTTGGTAGCTTTGATCCACAGTTAGTTGAACACATGGGTGTAGAACCAGCATACACAGAGGGGAAAGCGGGCTGTATAATGTCAGGGTGACCAGGTAGCGAGCTGTGCCCTCTTGTGACTGTCCCTCCTCCTCTCTCCTCACAGTACTCTCCCAGCATGAGGGCCACCTACATGTCCGTGGCGGATGAACACCTGAGACACTACGAGTTCCCATCCTAGGAACTTTCAGGGTACCCGCCTCTCCTGCCAGCTTCGTTTTCAGCGAATGCAGAACCCAGCTGTGTTTCTGGAATAGACACCGAAGGTTCCTGGACATGAACAGGCTCCTGTGGCTGCAGAGACACAGCTGGGACTCCTGACCAAAGCCACAGGTGGATACGAGGCCTGTGACTGGACCACCTCTCCGGCCTTAATTCCCCAGGACTCGGCTGTTGTCCCTGAGGCAGCTGCCCGGCTCAACCCACCTTACGTCACACCCTCAGCAGATGAGAAATGGCAGTGAGGAGGGGACCACCAGCCCGAGAGCCCTTTTCTCTCAAGGCCCTGCCCCCGAGCCCCTGCCTCTTGTTAGCATGGCCCTAAGTCCAGGCCACACCTTCCAGTAACTTTGTCCTGGGTTTCTAGGCTGGTGGCAATTGGAGGTAGGTGTGTTAGGAGAACACTTGGTCCAGAATCCACATTCTGAGACCACAAGGACTCAGTCTAGACCCCAGAAGGACAGCATCAAGAGAACTCCCCAGAGGGGATTGGTGGCTTCAAGCTGGGCACTGCAGCCTGACCGCCATGGGCAGACATATGGGAGAAAGCCTGTAATTCTCTAGTCTCCACCAGCCACCCCCATTCAGGAACCAGGTGTCAGCTGCAGGTGGGGACAGTCTCAGGTATGAACAGACGCTTTGAAAGCAACTGAACTTGTTCCCAGTGTTTTAAAACATGTTGATCCAAAGACTCACACCTCCTTCACAGGCACAGCCAGTTCTTGCAATAGACTCAGGCTTGGCTTTTACACCTATATACTGTGGCTCTCATTCAGCCATCTTACAGATCTGGAGAAGAGGCTGAGGAGTCGGTTATGGGTTTTTTGGGTTTTGGTTTGCTGTGGTCTTATTATATACCCTGACTGGCCCTGGCCTAGAACTCACAGAGATCTGCCTGCCTCTGCCTCCAGAGTACTGGGCTCAAAGGCGTGAGCCACCACACCAGGCCAGGCTGGGAGCAGATTTGCTTTGCTTTTTCTAGTCAGGGTTTCTCTGTGTAGCCCTGGTTGTCCTGGAACTCACTCTGTAGACCAGGCTGGCCTCGAACTCAGAAATCCTCCTGCCTCTGCCTCCCAGGTGCTAGGATTAAAGGCGTGCGCCACCACCGCCCAGCGTGCTTTGATTTTTTTTGAGACAGGGTTTCTCTGTATAGCCCTGGTTGTCCTGGAACTCATTCTGTAGACCAAACTAACCTCAAATTCAGAGATCCACCCGTCTCTGCCTCGAGAGTGCCGGGACTATAGGATATGCCACATCCTAGTTTTTTTTTTAATAAAATAAAATATTGGTGAGACACTCTACCCCACATGGTTAGAGGTTATCTGAGGCCTTGTAAAGGGAAAGACATGATGACTAAGAAGGCTGAGGGGCTTTACTCTGAGGAGGAGAAAATAATGACCCCTCTGCTGCCTGCCAAGGGACCAGGTTAGGGGTCTTCGGTGCTTCCAACCTCCGACCAACCCAGAGTACACTACACATTGAAGCCCCGTGGCCTTGTACAGCCAAGCGAGGCCCAGCTGATGTTGTGGGACAGGGCTGTTTCCATTTCAGAAGAGTCACATTGTCACCATACTGACAGCTCCCAGCCAAGCCACTGGCATCACTGTGTCTCCTATTAACCTGTGCATACTGTGAGCTACCTTTGTATGCCTGTGTCCTGTGCAGACTCAGAGCTTCGGCCTCAGGCCTTGCCTCGGACGTTTCCTCCTCGGCAGCTGAAGGACCTTTTAATGCATGTACATTAAACTAAAACTCCTCCGGGTTCTACGAGAGTCGGGTGGGCAAGCCTCCGCTTGATATGTTCGCCTTCACCTGAGCCAAGAAATAAACCCCTTCTCTTAACATGCGCAGCTGACTGAGTCACTTAACTTGCTAAGCTCTGAGGACGAGCAATGGTGCATGACCCCTCTCCATTGGAGGTCTCCAGGGAAGGGACTCCTCCAAAAGCTGTGTTGGATTTCAGTGAGAAACGAGATAGGGGTTATGAGGCGGATGGGTAGGTGGCTCAGCAGGTGAATACTTGCTGCTCTTCCAGAGGACCTGAGCTTCATTCCCAGCACCTCATAATCACCTGTAGCTCCATCTCCTTCAAGGACAACCACATGTGTGTGATATTCACACAAAGAGACACATATAGAAACTAAATAACAAATCATGGCTGAGTTGATGAGAGCACTTACAGCTTTTGCTAAGGACCTGGGTTCGGTTCCCAGCCCTCACATGGTGGCTCACGAGCGTCTGACACTTCAGTTCCAGAGATTCTGATGCCCTCTTCTGTCCTCCACAAACATCACACATCTCATTATGTGGCCTTGGTTGACCTGGAACTCAGTGTGTAGACCAGGCTAGCCTAGGATTTATTGAGATCTGCCTGCCTCTATAGTCCAAGCTCTGGGACTAAAAGCCACCATGCTCAGCATAAAATATGATTGTTTTTTAATTTTTCGTTTTGTTTTCTTTGAGACAGACAGCCCCGACTGTCTTGGAACTCTCTCTATAGACCAGGCTAGCCTCGGTAACCTCTGCCTTAATGCTGGGACTAAAGGTATGTACTATCACATCTGGCTATAAAATCTTTTTTAAAAAGAGGGAGCTATTGGACTGGAGTGATGGCTCAGTGCTTAAGAGCTCTGACTGTTTTCAGAGGTCCCGAATTCAATTCCCAGCAACCACATGGTGGCTCATAACCATCTGTAATAGGGTCCGATGCCCTCTTCTGGTGTGTCTGAAGAGAGCATAATGACAATGAACTCATTTACATAAAATAAATCTTTTTTTTTTTTTTTTAAACTCTGAGTGAAAACCCCTTGGTCAAAGGTACCTGCGGCCTTTACCTATTTTGGTTTTTTGTTTATTGGTGGTGATGGTGTGTGTGTGTGTGTGTGTGTGTGTGTGTGTGTGTGTGTGTGATATGCACACAGGCCAGAGGACAAAGGGCACTGGCTCTTCTTTAGCTTTACCAATCCCTCCACCTTACTCCCCTGAGATGGGGTTTCTCACTAGGCGGCAGACCGCAACCCCCAGAAATAAACCTGTCTCCCCCACTGAAGCCCTGTGGTTACAGCTATGTGCCTATCACACCCAGCTTTTTATCTGGGTGTTGGGCATTTGAACTCAGCTCCTCATGCTTCTGGGGCCAAAGCTCTGATCCGTGGAGCCACCCCTCACCTCTGCCCGCAGCTCCCCTCATGGAACGGGAACTAGGCTCCATTCCTACTCTGTGTTGTCCTCAAGTCCCTTCTGAAGGTCACTCATTGCTCATCAGGCTGCTAATAAGTAGCCTTTTTGTTGTTGTTGTTGTTTTGTTTTTTTTTTTTTTTTTCGAGACAGGGTTTCTTTGTATAGCCCTGGCTGTCCTGGAACTCACTTTGTAGACCAGGCTGGCCTCAAACTCAGAAATCTACCTGCCTCTGCCTCCGAAGTGCTAGGATTAAAGGCGTACGACACCACCGCCCGGCATAAGTAGCCTTTATTAAGTGTTCACCAGGAGCCAGCAATCCTGCCTGGTATGGATATTCATTTTGTATTAAGCCTCAGAATAAATCTATAAGACCATTTGTTTTGTAGATAAACAGGTGCAGCAAGGGTCAGGGCCTGGCTGGTGTGAGGACAGCTCATAGTGTTTCACACAGAGCCCCAGGCCCTGAGCTGCGTGCCTCTGGGTGTGCATGGCGGGGAGGGCACAATGGTCAGGTGGGAGGTGCCCAGGCATACTCCACCAGCCATTCATGGGTTCATGCTGTATTCCTGAGTATCTTGCCTTTTAGGCTGCTGCTCAGGGCAGGGATGCCTGAGCACAATGTCTGTGGGGCAGCTCTTCACTCCCCACCTCAACCCCTAGTCTCTGCTGACTTAGCTACACCAGCTCTGGTGCCTCTCCACAAGCCAAGTGACTGTTCACAGCCCCGTGCAGCTAAGCTTCTGGAAAGTCGTGGAGCTCCTGGGTAAGCTGCTCTATATACCGTTGGGTGTGCTTGAGGGGAGACACTTATGCAGATGACCTCACTGGCTCACAAGTGGGCACGTGCTCTTGTGGCTTTCCCTGGGCTCTGCCTGCCCTTAGGGAACCCGCAGCCTTGGGGAGATGAGTAAGAACAGTGTTGGGAACTCCTGTAATTAGCTGATTTTCAGAGAAAACTACAGCTCAGCACGGTGGTGATGTGGGCTGTGGGGCTTTTTACAATCTCTGCAAACCAGATGAAACCTAAGTTGCAAAAGGTCTATAAGACACAGAAAGTAAGGTTGAGACCAGAGAGATGGCTCTGCAGTTAAGAGTACTGGCTGATCTTCCAGAGGACCCTGGAGTTGATTCCCAGCTCCCACAAGGGAGATGACAGGGCTTTGTAACTCTAGTTCCAAGAGTTCTGAGATCCCATGTTCTCTTCTGGCTTCCCAGGGCACTGTGTGCCCAGGGTGTACAGATGGAAATACAGCCAGTACACCCTACACAAGAGAAAAAAAAAACTTGGAAAGGTGACTGAGCAGCCTGATGCCCCTCTGCTTCACCTGGCTCCTGCAGCCCCCATTTGCTTTAGACTGAACCAGAGCCTTGCTTGTGCTAGGTGGCTACTGTACCACTGAGCTACACTCTCCATTCAGCGCTACCTCTTAGTCACCTGTACAGTGAGTGACTCAAGAGGCTGCCATATTCACTGACCAATACACTCAGATAAGAATTGTCTTTACCAGCCCACATGAGAGCTTGGATTTGTGCCTCCTCACACAAAAAAGTCTAAATATTTGCCAGCCCTTTACTTTCTCCAAGTTCTAGCGTAGCAGAGGTATCAGGACAGTCTTGGTCATGGTCCTGGCGTGGCGTTTACAGGTTATCATGTGACAGCTCCTATTGCTTGGAAACGGTTAGTGTTTGTGGACAAGACTCCCACGCTCTTTGTACTTCCTGTTTAGTCTGTTGTGTGTGTGTAGGGGGGTGTAAGAAAGACAGAAGACTGCGGGAGGAGAGAGAAAGAGAGATGGGGGGAGGAGAAAGAGACTTGGTTTTTTGGTTGTTTGGGCTTTGCTTTGAGACAATGTTTCACTATTGAAACTAACCTGGAATTCTCCATAGAGACTAGACTAGCCTGGAAATCAGAGATCTGTCTGCCTCTACCTCAAGAGTGCTGGGATTAAAAGGTGCCCAGCCTGGTCTAGTTTGGTTTGCTTGTTTGAAGATGGTCTCACGTACCCCACCATGGCCTCTAACCTAGTCTGGAAGCCAAGGCTGACCTTGAACGTCTGATTCTCTTGCTTCTGCTTCAGAGACTGAGGTATCAGTTTTCACTTGATTTTAAAGTTAGAAAAGCAAAAATCAAACCACCAACAACAAAAACATGAAATCAGAAGGCAATGGGAAATAGGTGTGATCAAAGTATATTTTATGAATGTACGCAAACACCATAAGAAAAGCCCTCACCCTGTACTATTGATTACCACTAATAAAAAAATCACTAGTTCAAAAAAATCACAAGTTCAAAGCTAGCCTGAGCTACATGATATCCTGTCTTTAAAAAAAGAAAAAGGGTAATCCCAGCACTTGGGAGGCAGGGGCAGGCCGATTTCTGAGTTCGAGGCCAGCCTGGTCTACAGAGTGAGTTCCAGGACAGCCAGGGCTACACAGAGAAACCCTGTCTCAAAAAACCAAAACAAGAAGAAAAAAAAAGGAAAAAAAACAAAAAACAAAAAAGAAAGAAAAGAAAAAGGGCCTGGGGGTGGAAAGGAAGCCAATGGTGTAATGGACTAGGGACCTGCCTGGAGTTTATCCAGAGCGGGGGCTGATCTAAGCAAAGAATTTCTGTCGTCAGTTACGCTGCAATTGGGTGGAAATCTGAGAAGCTGGAGGAAAAAAACCAAACTTATGAATGCTCCTAATTATATGACTTAATGCTGGCCTCCCAGGGAGGCTGAGTTGAACCTCTGCCAAAAGCGTAAGAGCTAAACGCCAGCACAGAGTAAAAGAGCCAGTGGTGGTCTGAGTGAAGGGAGGGTGGGGTGGGGTAGGAAGCCAGGGATAAAAATCATTGTTGTAAATAAAAATGACTGCAATTTCCTTTCTCACTTCCCCCTTCTCCTTTTTTATTTGTGCACACAGTGCATGCTCACACATACACCTCATTTTCTCTACCCATGTGTCATCGGAGAGTCCCCCAACTTGCAACCCCAGCCAGCCACATTGCTCCATCTAGGAACTGATCTTCGAGTTACTCTGGTCCATATCGTGCCCCACCCCCACACTGGGAGTTACTCCCCACTCCTTCCCCTACATCTCAAAACCATTTCCTAGGGCCCAGTTCCAGCTCCAAATCCCACATCTTAGTGACTCATTCTTTGCCTGACTCTATCCGGATTTCCAGTGCCCACGCCTGGCCTAGGGTTCACCTCATTCTCTGGAGCCTGTAGCAACAAGCACAGTGCTGGCAGGGGCTCACAATGGGCTGGATTATCTTCTGTGTCTGATTGCATATTCTCCCCCATTATTCTGAAGAACAGTCACTGTTCTACTGTGAAGATGGAGAAAGTTAAGTCTAAGTAATGGAAAGTAGGGCTGGGATGTAGTTCAGTGGTAGAACTCCAGCCTATCAGATGCAAGGCCCTGTCCAGTCCCAATGCTGAAGGACTGTCTTAAGACACCTTTTGATTAATGTGAAGACACATCACAACCAAGGGAACTCTTAGACAAGAAAGCTTTTAATTGGGGGTTTGCTTATAGTTTCACAGGGTTAGTCCATTATCATCATGGAGGGAAACATGGTGGTAGACACGGTGCTGGAAAAGTAGCTGAGAGCTACATCCTGATCCACAGGCAGCAGGAAAAGAGAGACGCTGGGCCTGATGTGAGCTTTTAAAGCCTCCAAGCCCACTCCCAGTGACATAACCTCCTTCAAGGCCTTTTCTTCTAATCTTTCCCAGAAAGCTTGTCCAGTTGGAAATTAAGCATACAAATATATGAGCTATGGGGGTAATCTCATTCAAACATCACAGGGGATGGCAGAGAGAGTGACTTGCTAGAATCACATGATAAATAATCAACCTCAGGTCCCAAATGCTCTTAAGGGACACCTCTGGGAAAGTATATGTGATTCTGTAGTTTTCTTTTTCTTTTAAAACTCATATTGTGGGCTGGAGAGATGGCTCAGAGGTTGAACGCACTGACTACTCTTCCAGAGGTCCTGAGTTCAAATCCCAGCAGCCACATATTGGCTCACAACCATCTGTAATGTGATCTTGGTGCCCTCTTCTGATGTGCAGACAGAACACATCAGTGTAGACTGTAGGCTTAGGTAAACGTTTTGGCAAAGCTTTGTGCATAATAAATCTTTTTTAAAAATCATATTGTGTGTATGTGTGGGTGTGTGTCATACATAGCACAAGTACGGAGGTCAGAGGACAACCTGGAGAATTCAGTTCTCTCCTTCACCTTGTGTGACCTTTGACCTGGCTCAACCCCAGGTCAAAGAAGTGGTAGCAAACTCCTTTCCGCACTGAGCCATCTCACCAGTCCTAGATATAGGACTACACCTCCCTTCTTTAATTATTTTTAAATTATTGATTTATTATTATTATCATCATTATTATTATAGTGGGTGTGCTACATGGCACTTGTAGGAGCCCAGGGACAACTTTGTGGAATCCATTCTTTTTTTTCCACTTTTGTGTGGGTTCTAGGATGTGAACTCAGGTTGTCAGGTTTATGCAACAAGTGCCTTTTACGCAGCCATCCATCAATCCCTCCCACATTTTCTCACTTCCTTGCCTCAAGCTCATGAGAAACACATCTGTCTTTGTGTCATTCATGAGTCCATCAGCTCATTCACTCACGCAATGAAACCATATTTACAACGTGCCAACTACATAGCTAAGCCATGCATACATTCAGCCTGACCCTCAAGGAATTTCCATTCTGGAGATGAATTCAGAAGGGTGGTGGTGGAGGGGAAAAAGCAGCAGAAGAGACTGGGACATTGTAGCAAACAGTGACAAATCAGACAAGATCCGAACTGAACTGAGATAGGCTTTCTCTGACCCAGGCGCGGGGCTTCCCATGCTCTGCTCACTTTGATTGCGTTTTCGGGGGAGTAGGGTGGACTTTGCCGGATGTAGACTGTAGACTTAGGTAAACATTTTGGCAAAGCTTTGGTTAACTTTCCTCTTCCGCAGACCTCCTCCAGAGAAGGGAGGAGAGAAGGGGGTGCTTCCGACTAGAGCGACCAGTGTCACGTGCTCCAGATCGCCTTCAGAACGGCCGGCGTCTCGGCCCGGCCAGGGTTGCTAGGCAACCGGTAAACTCCGCAGCTCCTAGCCGTTTGAGCTGCGCTGGAGCCGGGATCGGTCTTGGGCGCTTCTCCTGGGCAGTGTGGCAGGAGAAGGTGAGCCAGGATAAGGGGCGGGCGTCCTGGAGGACGTCCAAGCCCGAAAGAAGACCTGGCAAAAAGAGGGAAAAAGCCCTCGAGAGTAATAATCACCAACGGTGCAAGAAATCTAGGAGAACTGCCAGATGCTGGAATCAGGACCGGCGCTCTCCCCGCTGCATTAATCCTCGCCCGGAATATTCTTCAAGTTCCAGGACCTCCTCAGCCCCCAAGCACCTTGCCTTCTGCACTTCTCCACCAGGCCGTGACCCCGGCTGTGACCCGGAGTGGGCGGGACCTCTTTCGGGCTTTCAGGTGAATGGAGCAAAAGTTCAAGCCCGGGAAAGATGGGCTGTTAGGAAGAGAGCTTTCAGTTAAAAGGAGGGAGAAGGAACGGGATAGGCCGATAAACTCTGCGCTCCCGGAAGCTAATACAGGAGTCAGAGACCAACCTAGACTACTCAGTGCGCTCTAGATCAGTGGCCTCAGAGTGAGAGCCTGTCTCAAAGACTAAGAGAGGGGGCTGGAGGGATGTCTCAGCAGCTGAGAGTGAGTGCGCTCTTGCAAATAATGGGGAGTTTGATTTCCAGCACCCACATCAGGTGACTCACAACCCCTGAAACTCCAGCTCCACGGGATCTGACACTTCTGGCTTCCACCCCACCTACACTTGTGTGCACTTACACACACACACACACACACAAGATTAAAAATAAAGTGAAATTAAGAAAAACAAAAGGGAGGGCGTAAAATGGGAAATTACAAGAGTCTTTGTGGGCCGGGCACAGGTACTGTATGTAAATGCACCTTTTCTTTTGCCCCTCCCTCCAGGGCACCTACATTAGGGTCAAGCGAACATTTTCCTAACCTTGTCCAGAAGGGTTCACAAAGACATGGGAAAGACCCAGGAGCCCTTCCTCTGTATCCCTCCTTCAAGCACAGCTTCTCAATTCCAGGCACCACAGATGGGCTGCCCCAAGGGACTAAGGGTGACCCTCCTCCTGGCCCCCTTCCCACACTGACACCCCTGTTCTCTCTAGGAATGACTTTACTCATTATCTTCGAATGAGGCAAGTCTTGGTTTTCTACCAGGCTAGGATGCAGGAAATGACCACATGTCTTGGTGTTTGGACCAGGGTATGGCGGTTCTTTGTGGCCTTGGACTTGACACTCAGTGGGGCTGGGTGTAGCTCAGTGGTAGAGCACTGGAGGATATGTGTAAGGTTCTAAGAGTCCATATTTAGCTCTGTGTGTGTGTGTGAGAGGGGGGGGGGAGAAGGAGATGGAGAGAAAGAGAGAGAGAGATTTTGATTCTGCATGCTTCTAGGACTCTAGGTTCCCACAGGGGCAATGTCCCCCTGAAACTCCTAGGCAACAATACTCCTGATGTCCTCTACGACCTGTCCCCTTGAAGACACCCTGCTCAGACCCTCCTTGGGGAAGCCTCACCCTGGGGCACTTGTCTTCCAAAAGAGGGGAAAGATGGCTGTGGCACTCTTGGCTGACCTAGCCATTTATCTTTACACCCTGTTAGCTTGTGAGAAAAGAGCCTGCTCTGGGTCTTTGAATGTGCTGTCTTCCTGTCACCAGGCTAGTCTTTAAATGTCCCCTCTGTCTGCCTCCAGACACAAGACAATGCCTCCGTTCTCCGTGAGGGCTTGGCCTTGGGAAACACCAAGTAAGAAAGCAGGGCTGTTAGAATCGGATCAGGACGAAGAGGCTGGTGTCCCCGCCCCCTTGGAATTTTCTCATTCTCTTAAGTGTCCCTGTGTCCTCGGGAGCCAGCTGTACCACAGCAACTGGAGATGGCGAGAGACAGCCCCAAATTGCCTGCATCCAGCTGCCAGGTCTGTGGTGGAAGACACAGAGAACTTCATTGGCTTTGCCTTCTCTCCTCCAAGGCCTCAATTCTGTCCATTCAGAATCAAGACACCAGGGCACTCGTATGCAGACTGCTGCTTTGCCGACCCCTCTGCCCTCTGAGCCGTCTCTCCCAACCACAAGGGAGACTTTCCAAACCACGTTCTCTGAGAGAATGATTTGGGCTGGCTTGGGGGATGGTTGGAAGCATGCTTTTATTGGTTTTTTGTTGTTTGTTTTTTGAGGCAGGGTCTTCTGTAACTCAATCTAGCCTCGAACTATGTAGCTGAGGCTAGCCTTAACTCCCAGTCCTTTTGCCTCTATCTCCCAAGGACTGGGACTACAGGCATCCGTAGCCATGCCTAGCAGGTCACGCTGCCTTCAAGGAGCAATGTCAGGGTGCTGAGAGCCTGGGGCGTTAACCTCACCTTCCCCTCTTCTCGATCACCCCTGTTCCAGATGTTCCTTTCCACGCCAGCTTTTTGATGGACACATCCAGCTCTCAGCCCTTCAGCTTTAGGACTCAGCAGGCAGAGCCACGGCTCTGAGTCCTTACGGCCATGGAGCCTTTCTTACATTTGGAGCCCAGTCATCCCAGCACCACCTGCTGAAGAGACCAGTCCCTCCCTGTTGCATCCCTTGGTGATTTGTCAGAGATCAGCTGGCCATAAGCATGAAGGTTTACTCCTGAGCTTTCAGTTCGGTCCCGTTGATCATGTGTCTCTTTGCATCAGGAAACGCTGCCTTCGTTATGTGCCTGGATCTATTTACTGACTGACTGATCGATTATTGATTGAGTGATTTTAAAAACTTTTTTTGAGTTTAGGTAGCTCTGACTAGTCTGACACTTATTCTGTGGATGAGGCTGGCCTAGAACTTGCAGTGATCCTCCTGCCTCTGCTTTTTCAATGCTGAGATTATAGACACCACCATGTCCAGTACATACTTGGGTTCTATTGTCTGTCTTTCCTCTCTTTCCTCACTGTATGTGTGTCTGTCTGTCTTTGAAATAGGGTCTTTTAATTAAAAACAGTTTTTAATATTCTTAAAACGTTTACCTTATGTGTATGAATGTTTTGCCTGCATGCATGTCTGTACCATCAGAGGCCAGACAGCAACATCAGATCTGCTGGAACGACAGATGGTTGAGAGCTGCCACGTGGGTGCTGGGAACCAAACTTGTCTCTTCAAGAGCAGGCACTGCATGCTGTTCACCTCCCAGCCATCTCTTGGCACCAGACAGGGTCTGCTGTAGCTCAGGCTAAAGTCCATAGTCCATGATATAATGCTCCAGATGGCCAGATGGCCAGATGGTCAGCCCCCTGTACTCAGTCTCCTAATGAGTGGGGTCAGAAGGGTCAAGGCCCCTTTGTGTTAGGTGGAAGGCAGTAGGTATTCTTAGGACTTTAATAAGGAGCCCCTTCCTCACAGTGCGTATGCACATCAGCCTCTTTACAGCATCTTTGCAGCCACAGGTCAGCTCTGGAAAGAGTACATGGTCGGGCCACGGGCACACTGCCGGTGAAGGTGGGGCCAGGTCCCAGGGTCTTGCCACGCTTCCTTACAATTATTATTTTTCTTTTAACTTCGAGAGAGGGAGAGAGGGAGAGAAAGAGAAAAAGAGAGAGAGAAGATGTACAAGCCTGTGCATACATAGAGGTTAGAGGACTATTTGCTGGACACATTCCTCTCCCTTCCAAACCAAATGGGCTCCGGGGATTGAACTCAGGTCACGAGGACTGTGCCACACGCACCTTTACCTGCTGAGCCATCTCGCTGGCCACAATTCTTGATTCCTGCGGCTAAGTAGCACAAACCAGCAAGTTTCCAGTTCCATATGTTGAAGAAGCCACTTGGCTTTGCCTCTTCTCAAACTGGCTCCCACGTAGGTCGAGTGACCCTGGAGGCAGGGACTCACTGGGTGGCTATGAGAGGTGGGTTCAAGCCTGGTAGCCTGGCTCCCTGGCATAGATGGATGAGCCTCTGAACAGTTGTGTGAGCAGTTTGGTGGCTTTTAAGAGAGCCAGCTCTCTCTCATCTGTGTCCCATGTGGTTTAAATCTTGAGTGTGTTGGTGGATTTAGCTCAACAGTCATCAAGATTTCTTCCTGCCTCCACTAAGTGTATTGATTCAGTAGAAAGTGTGTAATTTTGTGGGTAAGAGTTTTGAAGCCAGGCAGCCCAGCTGGTCTGCTTGTCAGCTGTGTGATGCCCGGCAAGTCACCTAAAGATAGGATGTTCTTCAAGTAAGATGGTGATTTCATTGCCCGCCTGAAAGAGTAAGAGCAAGAACCAAGCAGTATAATTTACAGCTCGCGCACACTCGGCACTGAGATGAGTTAAGTGATTCTTGTTTGAGGAGATTTTTGTTCTTTTGTTTCTTCAAAGACTTATTTTCTTTTTCTGGCCATGGTGGCTCATGCAGAGAGGCAGGTGGATCTCCAAGTTTGAAAGCAGCCTGATCTACATGGTTAGTTCCAGGCCAGATAGTGAGAACCTGTCTCAAGATCATATTTATTTAGCTGCATGAGAGAGAGAGAGAGAGAGAGAGAGAGAGAGAGAGAGAGAGAGAGAG
>JADRCD010202747.1:0-16338 GCA_019843815.1 Montemys delectorum | reverse complement strand
GAGAGAGAGAGAGAGAGAGAGAGAGAGAGAGAGAGAGAGAGAGAGAGCGCTGGGGGAGGCATATACTACACATTCTCACAGAGGCCAGAAGGTGGCACCGAATCCCCTGGAGCTAGAGTTACAAGCAGCTGGAGAACCCAACTCCGGCCCTCTGCAAGAGCAGCAGCAAGTGCTCTGAGCTACTGAGCCATCTCTCCAGGCCATTTTAGACAAGATCTCACTATACATCACAAGCTGCTTTCAAAGCCTAGGATAGCCTTGAACTCATGGCAATCCTGCTTCTGTCTTCCAAGGAAGGGGCTGGGAGTTCAGATGTGAACCATCACACACCTGGTGAGGGGTTTTTGGTTTTAAGTGTGTGTGTTGCTTTTACGTTTTGTGTTTTGAGACAGGGTCTCATGTAATCCAGGGTGGCTTTAAACTCACCGTGCAGCCTAGGAGGGTTTTAAACTCTGGATTCTCCTGCTTCCTGCTGGGATCACAGACGTGTGTCTGGCTGAATGGGATTCTTTTTTAAAGATTTTATTTGTTTATCTGTGGTGGTGGTGGTGAAGTTGCCTGCCTATGCTCCACAGAGGAGGCCGGAAGAAGGTGAGGTCAGATGTCCTGGAACTGAAGTCATAGGTGTTTGTGATCTGCCCTGTCCGGGCTGGGAATCCCAAGGAAGAGCAGCCAGTGTTCTTAACCAATGAGCAATTTCTCCAGCCCTCTATCCTACCCCCAGCCCCTGCAGGCGATTTAAAAAACAAAAAACCACATAGGTATAGGTTCTGGAGAGAGCCCCTAACCTGGTTCTTCCTCTGGTGGCTCATCTGAGGAGATGAGCAGTCTCTGGGTGTGACCCTCACCAGTCTCACGCTCTGCTCCATCCTGCCACAGCCTCGGTCACTGCTGCCCCCACCTCTGTCACTGCCGCCATGGAGATTGTCTACGTATACGTGAAGAAGCGCAGCGAGTTTGGGAAGCAATGCAACTTCTCCGACCGCCAGGCTGAACTGAACATTGACATCTCACCCAACCCCGAGCTGTCCGCACTGTATGTGGAGCGGAACCCAGTGGACACAGGCATCCAGTGCTCTGCCAGTATGTCGGAGCATGAGGTAGGTTCCTGCCCTGAAGATGCAGGGTGGTCACTGGGGAGACTGGCTTACCAGGAAACTAGGTAGAGTGGGCGAGAGCAGGTGCTGGCAGTGTGTGGGCAGAGTCACCCCGAGACTCACCCAGCACCAGGATCAGGAGTAGACAATACCAACTCTTCTTGGGCCGGAGCAGATGTGTCCGACCTCTGTGTGTCCCACAGAGTGCACAAGGCAAAGTCGGTGTTCTGAATTGCTATTGATGTGTAGTGTCTGTGATGTTGAAGGATGGAGGATACTCAGTGTTAATATGCTATCTCCCAGGAGGGTTGGGTGGATTCCTGGGCCTAGTCAACATCAGATATGGCTGCGGATGTCTGTGAATGTGGTCCAACACAACTGGTGGATCTACTTAAAGCATTATGAGAATTTTTTGTATGCATGATTTTTCTTTTTTTTTTTAAGTGTATGGTCGAATAGTCATGTATTCTAGCTTGACCTTGAACTTGCCAAGAGAAGAGTGACCTTGAGGTTCTGATCTTCCTGCCTCCATCTCCCAAGTCTGTTATTTAAAGATTTCCTGTGTTCAGCAGTGTGTGTGTGTGTGTGTGTGTGTGTGTGTGTATGTGTGTGTGTGTGTGTGTGTGTGTGTGCATGTGTGTGTTGACCACATTCTTACTAAACATGAACTTTATAGATGATAGTGTTGGGTCATATTGCAATATCAAAAAGATTAAACCAAAATGCTGGACCTAGAACCAAAATGCTCCTCCTAAGGGTTCTAGGGCCTTTAGGATGTTACTGGAGTCATTCTGGTCACTGGGCCTTCTGAGAGGACTATCCAGAAGGGCTTAAGAAAAACAAAGTGTTATATAGGCGATTCCCATTGGAATGGGTTGGGGCTCTAGGGACACTGAGTCCCCACGAAGTAAGGGATCAACCCACGACTCTGTCAGCTACACTGAAAATCATGTGACACGGGCTAACCCATCTTACCATGCCCAGGATCAATCAGTATCGCTTGACTTGGCCAAAACACACTTTTCACAATCTCATGGGTATGAATGATCCTGATGGCCGTGTCATGAATGAGCTGAATTGCTGTTGATTCCCATTTTCTGTAATGTTGAGGGGTGGAGGGCTATGCACGGTTGACATGCTGTTTCCCAGGACGGATGGGTGCACTCCTGAGCCCATTTAAGTTAAAGGTGGAGCTAGGTTTTCCATGACCACCACTGTCCCCTTCAAGACTTCTCAGATAGTGCTGTCGGGGACCGGATAGGGCTTCCGCACTTTGTGGCTTTGGTCAAGGCACCCCTTCTTCAGTACCCCTTTAAGAGCTTAGAGTCCCAAGACCCAGGTTTGCAGAAATGGCTGAATGCTTAGCCTGTCGACACATGTCTTCTCACCTGTGGTTCTGTTTAGGCCAACACCGAGCGGTTTGAGATGGAGAGCTGCGGGGTTAACCATGTCGAGGGGGGCTGGCCCAAGGATGTGAACCCCCAGGAGCTGGAGCAGACTATCCGCTTCCGGAAGAAAGTGGAGAAGGATGAGAACTACATCAACGCCGTCATGCAGCTCGGCTCAGTTAGTCTCTCTCCAGCGCCAGCTATCCCACACCACTACCCCCAGCTTGGACTGTGCTCTGCAGGCTGTGTGTAGCCCCGTGTAGGCTCCAGTAGCTCTCAGTCAGGGAGGTAGAACCTCACTGCTGACCACAAGGGCCTATAGGCAAACGGGTTTTAGGAGGAATCTAAAATGCTTGGAAGAGGGCTGGCAAGATGGCTGTGTTGGTAAAGGCCCCAGTTCTCAAGGCGGACCGCTTGAAGCCCTAGAACCCTCATGGTAGTAGGAGAGATCTCACTCCTGTAAGTTGACCTCTGACCTCCATCCATGCACAATGGTGAGCACGTCTTCTCCCCCAATAAGCCCCAAGGCACACACAACAAAGGGTGCTAGAAGAGCCCTACCAATCAGCCACCAATGCTCATTCATGCACTCAACTGCATTTCAATCCTCTGCCAGACACCACAGACCGAATCTCACCTGCCTCCTCCTCCCAAAAAGTTTGTAACTCACTCCACAAGTCCAGGACAGACAGACACACTGACTTCACCAGACACCATTAAGAGACTCTGTCAGAGACAGGGGCACTCCCATTTGCTCCACAAGGAGGAAATTTCCTGTTGGAGGGATTAAAGAAGGTGGAAGCGTCCAAGAATCCCTGAAGGAAGACTCTGGACTTGATAGCATGCAAAGAGAAAGAGCATTTTTTCTGAAGGAACATCCAGCCTGTGAGGGTCAACCATCTAAGCAAAATGGCAGCCATGAGGGAAGCAGGCCCCTTTTAAAGCCAGTTAGGGTTTCTCCAGTTGCAGTTGGGTCACCTTCCTCAGGATTGGTTGAGCTTATGATATGAGATATTTGTACACTTTTGATTGGTTTGTACCATGAGGGAGAGACAGTTACCTTATAGGGACTTTTTTGAATCTGTTGTAAGCACCTGGCCAGATGTTGGGGCAGTTGCTGATTGGCTGCCCCTTTTCTGTGGTTTTTCCAAGAAGCCTGGGCTGTCCTGGGAATTGAAGCTTAAGGATAACATGACAGCCTGATCTAAAATGGAGTGAGTTAGGTCCTCTCACCAGAAGAGTGTTGGGCTTGGGCCAGACCTTGCTGAACATCAGAGATGACACAGGCAGGGTGAGGGTGGGGCAGCTCATGGAGGGTTGTGGGGCGGGGTGGCCCTCTTCACTGCTAAGGTTTCCTGACTTGGTGTCCCCTCAGATCATGGAACACTGCATCAAGCAGAACAATGCCATCGACATCTATGAGGAATATTTTGATGACGAGGAGGCCGTGGAGGTGACAGAAGAAGCCCCTTCAGCCAAGACCATCAATGTCTTCAGGTAGCTCCAGAGAGAGGTGCCAGGTCCCTTAGAGCTGGAGTGACAGGTGACCTGCCCAGTGAGGATGCTGGGAACCCCTCTACAGGAATCTGATACCCTCTTCTGGCCCCCATAGGCACCAGGCATGCATGCATGCATGCATACATACATACATGCATACATACATACATACAGGCAAAACACCCATACGCATAAATAAGCAAGCAAACAAACCAACCTCTTAAAAATGAAATGACTTTAGGGGCTGGAGAGATGGCTCAGTGGTTAAGAACACTGGCTGCTCTTCCAGAGGTCCCCAGTTCAATTCCCAGCACCCATCTATAAAAGGGTCTGATGCCCTCTTCTGGCATGCAGGTGAATATACATACAGAGTACTACTCATACATTAAAAAAAATACATGAAAAATTATTTTAAAAAATTGACTTTAGTTTTTCACATAGCTTTAGGCCTTCAGCATAATTGAGTAGAGAGAGTGAAGAGTTCTTGGATTCCTCTCTCCCTCCCACCCTAATCACACAAGTATCTATCAGGCCAGTGTGATAGTTCACACACCTATGGTCCTAGCACTCCTTAGGCTGAGACAGGAGGATTGAAAGTTCTAGGCCAGTCTGGGTTACTTAGTGAAACTTTGTCTTAAAAAGGAAAATAAAAAAATCAAACATGGTGGCACACACCTGTAATACCAGCACTTGAGAGAGGCTGAGGCAGGAGGATCAGGAGTTCAAGACCATCCTTAGACTCAGATACATAGGGAATCTGAGGTGAGTCTGGGCTTCTAAGGCCCTGTCTTTAAAAAAGGAAAGACAGACAAACAGGTGGACAGATGGAGGGAGGGAGGAAGGGAAGAAGGGAGGAAAGGAAGAAAGAGAGAGAGGAAGAAAGAAAAAAAAAGGTAGGAAGGAAGGAAGGAGGAGAAAGGGGGAGAAAGAAAGAAAATCAATCAACCGTATCCCTGCTGTGCAGAGGCCATGGTTCCCACTAGGGGGCACTCATGAGCCTCATAATCTGTGGATTCGGACCAACAATGCAGAGTGGGATTTTGCTGCCTTCCCCTTTCATTCTGCTGCCCTCCGACTCCTGGTACCCACTGGTCTTTTTTATCACCACCACCTCCCACGATCCACGCAATGCCATGCTCTCTGTGGCCCCTTTAGTCCAGCTTCCTTCACTCACTAATGGGTTTGTGTCTCCGAATCCTCTTTCCCTCTCCTCCCCCCCTTCCTTCCCCCCCCCCCCCCCCCCCCTAATTTTCTTCCTTTCTGAGGCAGGCTGTCCTGTCTGAGGCTGGCCCAGGCTCATTGTGGAGCTAGCACTAGCCCTGGGTCCCTGATCCTTCTGTCTCTCCCTCCCAAGTGCTGGGATCACAGTCTTTGTTTTACTTAGGGCTGGGGCTTCAAGCATGTAGGCCAAGACTAGAACTACATGCCCATGCCCATCGCCTCCTCTTTTGTTAGGACTGGGGTCAGGGTGATAGGGATGTGCTGCCATGCCTAGCTGGACAGGAATTTTAAACTCCTTTTGGCAAGTACCAAGTAACGAAAGGGCTAGATGCTCGCCTCTTTTGTGCTGGTCATCATGGTCTCAGGTTCCCAGGCAAAACTTTCATCAGGTAACAGTGCTTAAGCCAGGCCAGCATGGTAGAGCACGTGCCTTTTGATCCTAGCTCTAGAGAAGTCTAGGCAAGCAGGTTTCACAGAGTGTTTCAGACTAGCCAGAGCTACACGATGAGACCCTGCTTTAAAAGGGGCAGGGGTGACTGATAAACTAAAGCTCTTCAGGGTGACATAAAGTAGCATCAGCCAGATACACAGACATTGTCTTGTAGCCTAAGTTGGCAGTGTGTATGTGTGCCTAACATGTATGTAGCCTTGGGTTCTGTCCCAGTACTTTATATACTGGGTGTGATGGTGCATTCCTGTAATCTCAGTATTGGAGGTAGATGGATCAGAAGGCCAGCCTGGGGTACATGAGATCTTGCCTTAAAATAAAATAAACAAAGCTAGCTTATAGATCTCCCCTACTTGCTCCCTGACTGATTCCTTGTACATTCTAGGTACAGTCTCAGATTGATTTCCTCTTTAAGGGAGCCTGCCAACTTCGGGGTTTCTGTATGGTTTGGGCTTTGTTTGTTTGTTTGAGACAGGGTCTCTGTGCTCTGTAGCCTAAGCTGGCTTCTGGAGTGGTGCTGGGTCACACAGGCAGGAGCCACTGGCTGTCCAGCTTCAACCTTGTAAAATCAATTTCTACGTGAACGCAGTTGCATAGACCCACTTGGATTTTTTTTTGAAAAGGAACCCGATAAACACAAAATTAGGGGACCCTTCTCTCCATCCCTTGCTTTCCCCGACTTCCCCTCCAGGGACCCCCAGGAGATCAAGCGGACAGCCACACATCTCTCCTGGCACCCTGACGGTAACAGGAAGCTGGCGGTGGCCTATTCCTGCTTGAAGTTCCAGCGTGCGCCCACGAGCATGAGCCATGACTCCTACATCTGGGACCTGGGTGAGAAACAGGTGGTTCCACCCGCCAGAGAGGACTGTAGCGGGGCAGGTCAGAAACCAGCAAAACTTGGGGAGTTGAGGGTAGGAACACGGGGTCAGACACCCTGCGGAGTGGAGCACCAGGGGGGTAAGGGGAAAGCTCTTGTTTCTTCCCTGTGTGGGAAGAGGGAAGGTGTGTGCAGTCACACCTCCACAGAGCAGAACTAGATCCGCCAAGTTCCTGTCCACTCTACATGTGCCTCCTACACTGGGGATAGACTCTTGCGAATGCGAGACAGGTATGACACCCCAGCCCAACTCCAACGTCTGAGGCATTAAGAGCAGGGTGCCTGGGATTCCAGATCCATGGATCCCAGATCCATGGATCCCCACATGAGAAGGATTCCTACTTGACCAAGAGAGGGCCCAAGCAGGAGAGAAACCATCCCACCTTTCCTGACACGCGCCTTTCATTCGTTCAAACAGTGAGAGACCATTTTCTGCAGGTAGCGACATTCGGCGTAGAGACTCCACCACTCAGAACAGTCTGCTCCTTTCTGCAGCTCATCAAATTCTGACCGGAGGGTGCCTTCACACAGGGCACCTCCACTTTCAGCCACGGTCCACAGACCTGACACTTCCACCTGGGTGGAAGAAGTTGAGAGAGACATTAAAAAAAGAAAAGATGTTATTGCTTGTGGGGAGGGCATGTAAAACCTCTGTGGATCCATGGACTTGGATCTGGCTGAGGCAGCAAAGGAATTAAGAAAAGACACAGACACACACTGAAAAAAACCGAGGTGGGGCGGTCTGGGCTCTCTGCTAGAGAAATCTCAGTATCCCGGAAGCTCAGCGTGTTGTCGTATAAGTTGAACAGAGTCGTGAGGGTCATTGGATACAGCTGAACAAGGATACAGGATTATCACATACACATAAATGAGCAGGCAGGGTTATTATCTACACCTGGATCGTGGAGGCGGGCTTAGCTCAATGGGGGGGGGGGGGCATTTTCAGACCAGAAGTATCTGGTCCGCATTCTCTGCACACACTGTCAGCATCCCCCCTCAGCCCACTGAGGCAGGCTTCGCCATTTCCCTCTGAACCTCACCCCAAAACTACATCAGGGGATGGGGAGGGGCGTAGGCTTTGCTGATCCCCCGGGGCTCTGAGACTCTAGGGTCCTTGGCACGGCTGCACCTATGTCAACAGCACACAAGTACACATCCACTCAGGACTTCCCCACTCTACATCTTAGGATCTAAATTTCATTTCAAACCTAACCTGGGGAATGGACTAGAACTGGAATTCAGTATATGAATACGCACCCCAATCCCGATCTCCGCACCCCCCCCCCAATAAAGCCACTAATCAAGATTCAGGCAAAAGAGACCAGAGGGAGGGGGAGGGGAAGGACTGCTCTGATGTTTTTCTCATCCTTTGCTTGATGAGCTTGAACTGATTGGCCCTCTTCATTCTAGAAAACCCCAACCGGCCTGAGACTGTCTTGAAGCCGTCGTCCCCTCTGGTCACCCTGGAGTACAACCCCAAGGATTCCCACGTGCTCCTAGGGGGCTGCTACAATGGGCAGATAGGTAAGGAGGACCCTGCCCCCGCTGCTGGCTAACCCACACAGGTCCTTCAGGGCTAAGCCTGGACTTAGCAGGCAGATGGACCATTTAGGAAGCTAACCACTGCAGTCACCTACCAGTCAGGAGTATGGTGATAGTTTGGGCTAGCCTCCACTCATGATCACTGAGGTAAGTCTAACGTTAGTGGGAAATAAGGTTTTAAAAATAACGCAGGCCAGGGAGATGGTTCAGTGGGTAAGGGTGCCTGTCACCAAGCCTGGTGACTGAGTTGACCTCTGGGACCCACATGGTAGACAGAGAGAACACTAGTCCTTTGACCTTCATGTGTGTGCCACGGCATGCGTGCAGCTGCACATGTACACATGCATAATAAATAAGTAAAATGTAGAGAGTTGGTTTTTTGTTTTTTTTTTTGGTTTTGTTTTGTTTTTCTCAATAGCTTGAATAAAGTCAAGCACCAGGGCTGGCGATAGACAAATGGGGGCCATTGTGGAGTCCCATCTTGGGAGAGGTGTCTGCAGAAAGTGCATGAGATGGTTGTGGGTGATGCTGGGTTTGCACACTCGAGTGGAAAGTGTCCCCTCCTGTGTGTCCATGCGTCCTGTGGGACGCATGCAGTGTCTGAGAGGAGAGACTTAAGGGAACAGCCCATCACGGAGGGGAAAGAAAGCCCGGCAGCTGGAATGGGTTCGTCCCTGGTGGCAGAAGAAGCTGGCAAAAGGGGCGTCTCAAGTCAGGCCCACCAAGAAGCAGAGGGTTCAGGCAGGAAGTAAGGCTGGCCCCCAGCAACTCACTTCCTCCAACTAGGTCCCAAGTAAACACCTGAGGATGTTTGTTTATTTATGCTACATTTATTGAGAGAGAGAGAGACAGACAGACAGACAGACAGACAGATATTGATTCCTTTTCCAAGGTCCCAGTGATAATCTGAGGTAAAATCTGAGACATTTATTGGGCTTCCTTACAGAGCCTAGGAGAGGGGCTACGGCGGGGGTTTGGGTGGTCCTTCCCCCAACAGGCTACCCCTGGGAGGGGCAGCCGGATACTCAGGGGAGGGTCTCCTGGCTCTCCCTTCCTCTATTAGAGTACACAGTCAACAGGTCTGGCTGGGATAATCCTTTTGTAAGAGGCACAGCTGAATCCCCCACGATGACTAGGGGGACACAATGGGCTGGGTTACACACAACGGGCAGGATGTGGAGTGAGGGATAGGCATTGGTGTGTGACCGTGAATACCTGAGTCAGAGGACAACTTGAAGGAGGAGTTGGTTCTTTACTACCATGTGGATCTCGGGGGTTAAACTCATGTTGTCGGGCTGTGAGAGGCACCTTTACTTGGCCCTCTTTTTATTATTATTGTTAATCGATTTTTAGACTTATTTGTCTTATTTCGTGTATGAGTGTTTTGCCTGCGTGTGTGTGTGTGCATCATATTATGTGTATCTAGTTGCCAGAAAAGGTATGGGGTCCATTGGAACTGGATTTACAGATGGCTGTGAGCTAACAGGCAGGTTTCAGGAATCAAACACAGTTCATCAGGCTGGATGACGAGAAGCTTAACCCCCTGAGTCACCTCTCCAGCTGCCCCTGCATGAGTTTCTTGCAATACCATGTTCATGCAGCAGGGAGAGCCACCCATGGCCTTACCTAGGTGGGCCTGGGACTGTGCTCCCCCTGCCATGGATCCTGGCCTCACCTCTTTGCTTGACTAGCTTGGCCTTCAACCTTAGCTCCCAGCCACTTTCCCTTCAGACTTTCTCTGACCAGAGCACCCTTTCCACCTCCCGCCCCTACTCCTACCTCTCCCAATACTCAGAACATGGCTGGGCACTGTGGAATACATGGAGCTGACAGTCCAGGAGTCTCTGCAGTAGATTGTGTCAGGCTGGTAGGAAATATAGGGTGGTTTGAAGGTACCCCTGATTCTAAGAATCCAGATAATTTCCAAACTCAGAAGCATTATTCCTCTAACTCGACTCCTTTACCAGACAAGAAACCATATCTACTTCACAGACACACGAACAACCACCCCAAAACACAGCTCTTAGTGCGGAGGGGAATGAGAGGCAGTTGATTCTAGAGTCAAATCTGGATGTCCACGATCTAGAAGCATGGACGATTTACCCCAGACACTAAGTTCCAATCTGAAAACAGCTTCACGAAGTTCTTAGAGCAGCACAACAGAAAACCACTAACCAAGGGCCTTTTGGGCAACATGGTGGAGCTATAAAAGACAGCACAAGTCTATAAACCCAGCATCTTGGAGGTGGAGGTCGGAGAGTCAGTGGTTCAAGGCCATCCTTAGCTATATAGCAAGTTGGAGGCTAGCCTGCGCAACAAGACCCTGTCTCAAGAATTCAAAACAAAACAAATGAATGCCCACCCACCTCCCATGGCCAAATATTGGTAAAAACAACAGATAGGTGGGTTAGAATAGGCCTCAGGTCTCAGACGTTATCTGATGACTCTCTTCTTGTTTCCTATGTTTGTGTACTTTGAGACAGGGTCTCACTATGTAGCCCTGGCTGGTCTGGAACTCACTTTGTAGACCAGGCTAGCCTCCAACTCAAGACTGTCAGCTCTCCGTAGTCACAGAAAAGCTTTACTGCAGGTTTGGCCAGTTTGCAATTCTGGGGACTTGAATTCACAGCCTCGTTTTCTCCCGGTTTTTTTTTTTTTAGCCTGCTGGGATACCCGGAAGGGCAGCCTGGTAGCAGAGCTGTCCACCATTGAGTTCAGCCACCGAGACCCAGTGTATGGTACCATCTGGCTGCAGTCAAAGACAGGCACGGAGTGCTTCTCAGCATCCACGGATGGGCAGGTACCAGCCGCCGGACCCCGGAGAGGAGGGGCGGGGCATCCAGAGAGCGTTGCCTTACGTTCTGCTGCGGGACTGGAACCCAGGGCTTCATGCTGGGATGCAAGTGTTCTACCACTGAGCTATACCTCCAGCCTTCTTTTTCATTAAAAAAAAAAAAGGAAGGAAGGAAGGAATAATAGAAAGAAAGAATAATAAAAGAAAACTTATTCTGGGGCAGTGGTGTGCACCCTGTTGCCCATGTGGCCATGTGGTACCGGGAATCAAACTTATGTCAGAAGGTAAAGGGCTTGGTAGCAAGCTCCTTTACCTTCTGAGACGTCCCACTGCCCCAACCTCTCCCTGTCTTAACACTGATTAGTAAAACATTCCAAAGATTGAAAGGCCATTTTTGAAATGCTTCCTTTGTCCACAACTTCCCAGCTCCTCCCCCCCCCCCCCCCCAGGCACCAGTTTTCTGTATCTGCCCCAGGAGATGCTCTCTGTGTGTTTGAGCAAATGGCCCTCTCCCT
Source organism: Montemys delectorum (assembly GCA_019843815.1). NCBI lineage: Eukaryota > Metazoa > Chordata > Mammalia > Rodentia > Muridae > Montemys > Montemys delectorum. The sequence goes on along the minus strand of JADRCD010202747.1, from coordinate 4,956 downwards.
CCCTCTCTCTCTCTCTCTCTCCCCCCTCCCCTCCCTCCCCCAGCTCACACACTTCCCATCCTGCCTGGCACCTGCTGTGTTCTTTGAGCCTACTCAGCAGCTGCTTCAGATTTCCTGAAGCTTGATTTTTGTGCCTGCTGACTGCTTGGTGTAGGTCTGTTATGGTATGCTTTATTTCACAAGGGCTTATATTTTGTTAGCATCAGAAAAAGAAGAGCAAGAAGTGCGTTTGTGCCTAGGTCATTACACACTCACACAGGCAAACCTAAAGCATGCGTTGCTGCTGGTGAAGGGAATGATAGATCAATGAATATGTCTGCTTTTTATTTTTTTTTTTTTAAAGATTTATTTATTTTGTGTAAGTGAGCACACTGTAGCTCTCTTCAGGCACACCAGAAGAAGGCATTGGATCCCATTACAGATGGCTGTGGGCCACCATGTGGTTACTGGGAATTGAGCTCAGGACCTCTGGAAGAGCAGTCAGTGCTCTTAACCACTGAGCCATCTCTCCAGCCCCCTTAATTTTTTTTTTTTTTTTTTTTAAAGATAGGATCTCAAGTAGTCCAGGTTAGCCTCAAATTCCTAAACTTTCTGCCTCCTCCTCCTGAGTGCTGGGGTTTGAGACACGTTACCATGCCTGGGTCCTGTGTATAGCTTTCATCTCGTTGGCTATTGCTATGTCGGGGGAGTCTTGTAGAAAATGGCTTCTTGTGCCTGCATCCGGCTTGTATACCGTTTGCCATTGTAAGTCTTAAAAATGTGTTTGTTCACATTGTTCCCATATCCTTTGAGTTCATGGATGGTTTGGGATGGAGGCAGGGCAGTAGTCAGGGTCTTCAAGGTCTCAATCGCCCTTCCCTGCCAGGTCATGTGGTGGGACATCCGCAAGATCAGCGAGCCCACCGAAGTTGTCATTATGGACATCTCCAGAAAGGAGCAGCTGGAGAACGCCCTGGGCGCCATCTCCTTGGAGTTCGAGTCTACCTTGGTGGGTGATTTTTGTTCTCCCTTCCTCAACTTTGCTTGCTGGGGCTAAGGACAGCAGGCATGGACGGTGCAGAAGCAGCAGGCGGGAGGTCCCTTCCTTCCCCGGCGGCCTTACTCCTTGTCAAGGCTTTACCGCGATCTTCCAGCAGGGGGCAGCAGAGCACCTCCAGGCTGCCGTTGACACCCGCTTGAGGCCCGCCTCTGAGCCCAGTTTTAGGGGAAGATCCCTGCCCAGAACCAATGTCCCCACTGCTTTGGCTTCGTTTGAGGCCCTAGGCTGGTCACTTCCCTTCCTCGGGGGCGGGGGGCGAGGGCATTGAGGAAGGAAGGAAGAACAGAGGAGCCTGGTGGAAAAGCAGGGCACAGACCAGATTAGGACAAGTCTCAACAGACAGGGAATGATAAAGAAATCCCAAAAGCCAGGAACACCAGTGCGTGCCTGTAATCCTAGCACCTTTGAGCTGGAGGCAGGAGGATCAGGAGTTCAAAGTCATACATAGCAAGTTTGAGGTCCTGTTGTGTTTGTTTTTTTTTTAAAAAAAGTCAAAACAAACAACAAAACAGAAAACAAGAAGCCAGAGAAAGCTTTTGCATTTGCTATACAAACTTGACCTGAGTTTAATTCCTGGATCCTGCTATGGAAGGAAGTGACTCCTGGAAATTGTCCTCTGACCTGTACTTATATATAGTGTGCCATAGTATTCATGGACACACACACGCACGCGCGCGCGCACACACACACACACACACACACACACAGAGGATTATGATGATCATGATGAAGTTGATGTTGATGATAAATAAAATTTTAAAAACTCAAAATTGAAGCCAGAAGCAGAAGAATCAGTGAAAATTCAAAACCACCTGAGATCATAGAGTTCCAGGCCAGCCAAGAATACATAGCAAGACCATGTCTCACACATACAAAACCAAAAACCTATAGAAATGAAATAAAAAGTTTGAAGTTTAGCAGAGCAGTCATGAGAGTGTGTCAGAGGCAGAAAATGGACGCTCTCCCCAAATCAAGGCAAGAAAGCCCCTTTCCAGATGGGTCGTGCCTTAGGCTGGTTCCTCCTCAATCTAGCTGAGGCTCAAGCTTGGTGGCCCCACTCCTGCGTCCTTGGCGACGTCACTTGTTTGGCTCACGGTCACATCATTTGTAGGACCTGGGGAGGCTCTACCCTCACATCTGCCCCCAGCATCCTCAGCTACAGGCCAGAGTTGAAATGCCAGAATGATAATCCTGGTACCTGAAGAGGTCAGAAGAGAGCAACTAGGAACTAAGAGTTACAGATATTTGTGAGCCAGCAGTGTCAGGAGTCAAACCTGGGTCCTTGGCGGGAGCAATAAATGCTCTTAATTGCTGAGCCATCCCTGTAGCCCTGCTTAACTGTTTGTTTGTGACAGGGTTTCTCTGTGTAGCCCTGGGTATCCCAGAGCGAGCTCTGGCCTCAAACTCACAGAGATCCTCCTGCCTCTGCCTCCCAAGTGCTGGGACTAAAGGTATGTGCCACCACCACCCAGCTTCCCTCTTAACTTTTTATTCTGGATAAGTCTCTTGTACCTCAGGCCAGCCTTGAATTTACTATTTTACCCAAAACAACCTTGAACTTAAAAAAGATATTACGGCCGGGCGTGGTGGCACACGCCTTTAATCCCAGCACTTGAGAGGCAGAGGCAGGCGAATCTCTGAGTTTGAGGCCAGCCTGGTCTACAGAGTGAGTTCCAGGACAGCCAAGGTGACACAGAGAAACCCTGTCTCGAAAAAAATAAAATAAAATAAAATAAAAAAGATATTACATTTTAAATACTTCTGCCGTGTGTGTGTGTGTGTGTGTGTGTGTGTGTGTGTGTGTTCAGGGGGCATGCTTGTCAAAGGACAACTTATGGGAACTAATTCTCTCCTTCCACTGTGTGAGTCTCAGGGATTGCTCTCAGGCTGTCAAGCTTGACAGTTAGGGCCTTTACCCACTGAGCCATCTCCCAGACCTATGACCTTGAACTTCTGATCTCCCTGCCCCCACCACTTTTTGCATGCCTGGTCACAGGTGTGTGCCACCAAGTCTAGGCTAACCACTTTGAAGGGCCAGTTCTGCAGTGCCCTGCCCACTCATATCATTATGCAGCCATCCCACCACCTGGCTCTGGAATTTCCCCATCTTTCAAAGCTCTTTATTAAGATGTGACATTTTATTTACCTTCCAGACAGAATAGAAAGAGCCTGGGCGGGAAGGAGCCCTGCCTCCTGTGTCACTGGTGACTATAATTTTACTTCCTCATAGCTGTGTGGGTTCTGCTGACTCACACTTTGACATGGTTCTTCCTTGAAGGAATTTGGTCATTCTTATAATTTCCAGAAAAGCTGGGCTTGGTGGTTTATGCCTCTATCCCAGCACTTTAGGCAGAGGCCTGCCTGAGAATTCAAGGCTAGCCTGGTCTACAGAGCAAGTCCCAGGGCCACCAAGGCTATGTAGTAAGACCCTGTATCAAAAACCAAACAAATAAACCAAACAAAACCCCATCAAGCCCCTTCGCCTAGCCCTCATTGTAACTGACTTTTCAAAATGAAGCTTACAGGCTGGGCGGTGGTGGCTCACGCCTTTAATCCCAGCACTTGGGAGGCAGAGGCAGGTGGATTTCTGAGTTCGAGGCCAGCCTGGTCTACAGAGTGAGTTCCAGGACAGCCAAGGCTACACAGAGAAACCCTGTCTCAACCTCCTCCCCTCCCCCCAAAAATGAAGCTTACAATTTCCTCCTCAAAACTAGTTCTCTTTCCAGAACAAATATTATACAAAATTGAAACACTGTACCTATGACAGAAACAGGTCCCGTGTCTTTCTCCCTGGGATCTCAGCAATTCTCATCACTCTCTCTACCTCTATGACCTTGCTTCCTCTAGGGACCTCTAAGAAGGGTCATAGAGCAATTGTCTGCTTGCCTGCCTGCCTTCTTCCCTCCCTTCCTTTTCTCTCTCTCTTGTTCTCTCTTTCTTTCTTCTTCCCTTTTTGAAACAGGGTCTCATGTAGCCTGGGGTGTCCTCAAACTTCCTAAGTATTTGAGGGTAACCTTGAACTTCTGATCCTGCCTGCCCTCCCCTCCTGACAAAAGAATTTCAGTAATGCACTGCCGTGCCTGTTTATGTAAGGTTTTAACCCCAGTTTCCATGTCTGCTAGACAAGCACTCTACAACTGAGCTGTGGTCGTAGCTCCTTTCTTATTTTGTTTTCATACTCTTATTTTTTTTAATTTATCTTTGTGTGTGCATGTGTGTGATGCACATGTGTGTGTGCATATGTACATGTGTGTGAGCATGCATGTGTGTGTGCTGTACTCCATGTTTGTGTGCTTGTGTGTATATGTGTGCCTGCATATGCAAGCGTGCATGTGGGGGGGTGTGTAATGAACCTAGGGAGGTCTCAGAGAGAACTCAGCTTCTCCTTCCTCATGGGTTCTGGGTGCCAAGCTCAGGTTGTCAGTTTTGGTAGCAAGTGCTGTTGAGTCAGGTCTCCGGCCTTGCCACAGCCGATCACAGGAAAGTGTCCAGGCTTGGCGGGAGGAGGCACAACTGTAGTTGCCAGACCTGGGGGAGATAACTTGCGCCACTGACCACCAGGTGGCGTCCTGAGTGCTGGCTGGTCACCTGTTCTAAGTTCCCAGTGACAGCTTGAGCCAATTTCATTCTGCTGCCCGCTTTGGTTTCTGCACACTCAGGGAAACACTGTGTCCACTCTGGGCCTTGTTTAGTCTGTGCGTAAACAAGTATTCAAATCCTTATGATGGGATTACCGGGGCTAGAGTGGTGGTTCTGTGTTTAAAGCACCTACCATCCTTTAACTCCGGTGCTGTGGGAGAATAGAGACAGGAGGAGGGTTGGCATTTCCTGGCAGCCAGCCTATCTGAAAAACAAGAATCCAAGTTCAGTGGGAGACCTTGCTTTAAGGCGATGAGGTGGAGTGATAGTGGGAGACA
>JADRCD010202746.1:7587-18686 GCA_019843815.1 Montemys delectorum | reverse complement strand
CACACACACACACACACACACACACACACACACAGACACAGAGAGAGAGAGAGACAGAGACAGAGACAGAGACAGGCAAATAAGCTAGAAAATATATAAACCAGCAACAGTACATTGGTAGATTATTTTATAATAACTCATGTGCATTATTCTCAGCATCTTCATTTGTATTTTCATTGATAATTTATTTTTCTTAATGAAAAAATATAGAGGAGTAACTAAAACATAGGCTAGTCTCAATAATTCTTCTTTAACTTTATTTAGGTGACCAGAAAGCTAGTATCACAATGAGCTATGCTCAACTGTTAATGTTATTAGTTCACTCAGTCTGTTCATTAGTAACATTCAGTGTTTTTATTTTAAATAAATGACTTAAGCATTTTCAAATATCGTTATGAGTATTTTAGTTTAAACAAAACTTCTATCTCTATGTAGCAGTGAGTAGTTTACAAAGCCCTTTCCTCCTGATCCTGAGACAAACTCGAGGTAGATTAGTGTACATAAAAAGCTTCATTACTTGATGCACAAGATAATTTTGTTCATGTGCTTCATTTCTCAGAGATCTATCAGGGAAGGTTGACTGCCAGGATCTCATAGTGAGACAGTGATGAAGGTGCAGTTCAAGTCCAGGACCAAGCTGTTTTGAGCCTAAATCAAGCATACTTTCCGTTCATCAGAATCATTATAAGGTTATTCTGTGTGGGCACAGCAGGGAGAGTGAGCATTTTGATTTTCCTGAGCCTCTGTTAAAGGGAAAGACAAGAACACAGCATGGAGCACACAGGCTTCAGGAAGGCTCGATCTGGAAGTGCTACCATAGCTGTGCTTTTGCTACACAATCTTTTAGAAAGGTTCTTACCATTCCCATTGTCTAAGCTTTAGCCTTCTTGTCCATAAAACAGGAATTAAAATGTCGATGTTTCTAAGGATGTTACGATTATTAAATAGAAGAAGACGTGCAATGTGTACAAGGTGCTGCATGGACTTGCTCACAGCAGCTTTTGCCACTCCTCTGTCCCTCCCACTCTAGTTCTGCTCCTCCAATGACACATGGCCATAGCTTTACTTGAAGCCTGTTCATCCTCTCTTGGTATTAAACAAACAAACAAACAAAAACAAAGGAACAAAAAACACACCAGCTTAAATACCACCTTGAAAATTGGGAACAGATAAGGCAATCCTTTGGTGCTTATGTAGCTGGGGCCATGACTCTCTCTATGTGTACTCTTTGGTTTATGGTTTATTTTAGTCATTGGGTTCTCTGGGCAGGGGGTCTGTTTGGTTGATATTGTTGTTCTTCCTATGGGGTTGCAAACCCTTACAGCTCCTTTAGTCCTTCCCCTATCTCTTCCATTGGGGTCCCTGTGCCCGGTCTAAGAGTGGGCTGCAAGCATACCATCTGTATTAGTCAGGCTCTGGCAGAGCCTCTCAGGAGACAACTATATCAGGCTCCTATCAGCAAGCACTTCTTGGCATCAACAATAGTGACTGGGTTTGGTGGCTGCATATGGGATGGATCCCCATGTGGGGCATCAATGGAAGGGGAGGCCCTTGGTCCTGTGAAGGCTTCATGCACTGCACCACAAGGGGAATGCTAGGGCAGTGAGGGTTGGAGTGAGGAGTGGGTGGGGGAACACCCTAATAGAAGCAGGGGGCAGGGAAGATAGGAGGTTTTCAAAGGGGAAACCAGAAAGGAGGATAACATTTGAAATGTAAATAAATAAAATAACCAGTTAAAAAAGAAAGAAAAATTTAAAAAAGAAAGAACATTGGGACTCATGGGCAGAAATCTTTAAAATAGCACATTCGCTAGATCTATTGTAATTCCATGCATCCACGGAGCAGAATATATGTCATCAAATACCTTTAGATACTAAAAATCAGAGGCTATTACAGATTAGTAAGAGGTAGGTACATTTTGGGAAAATAAGAGATAATATACATGCCTCTGTATGTTCAGCTTAGAGAATGTTCACTGAGCAAAGTACATTTTTGCTGCATGTGACCCACACCTTCTCAAATTTTGTTTTTCTGAGCTTCTTTTTCTACATGGAAAGTCTGCCTTGAAGATATGCAATAAGAATAAAATGCATATGGAGATTTTTTTTTTTTTACCTTGCCACTCAGAGCATTTTATCCTAAGTTTAAAAGCTTTTGGCTAAAGTGGAAGAACACTAGACATTCATTTTGAATAGCAAGAGAAATTGAATGGTTTCAACTCATCTGTAGCTCCAGTGGCTGGCATGAGCATTCCTTTTTAAATTGATTTTTGAATTCATGTAAAATCATCAACATTTTAGATTTCAACCTTTCCAAAAATGTATTTACAAAACTTCTGAAAAAGAGCGAGTCTTCTGAAACACAGTCATTAAGATTCTTGTTCTGAAAGAACAACATCCAGAGAGAATGACTGTCTCTTATCAGGATAAAGGTTCCAAGAAACCTGTAGGTGTTAGGCCAGTTTTCAACCCTCTGCATGAATAGAAAAGGAGGAGAAATGAGGGAAAACCTCATCTGAGTAGGATGCTCTAACACAAAACTCCTGCCAGCAAATTCCATGCTCTTTCTGGTCCCTGCCCTTGCCCACAGTTGCTTCACTCATAGTCAGAAGCCTACAATACAATACTGATCCATGTTGTGGGAAATATTTAAAAGAAAACTACCTTTCTAAGGCAGGCTCAAGCCCCAGAAGTGGCAGGGCAGCTGGGACAAGATCCTTTCTACCTCCATCTACAACTAGAAGGGACAGTTGATCCACAACTCTCTGTGTACTTTTCCCACAAGTAGAGAGCTTGTCTCCAGGGAATGCTCTTGCCCCGGTCAAGCAAGATGGCCATTTTCTCTTGAGTGATTTCTAATGTGGGACCAGATGAGAGGCATAGGCCACAGAAGTTGCAGAGCAACTGTGACAGGGTCCTTCATTCATCTATGTGCACCCAGGAGGGATGGTTGATCCACAGCCCTCTGCATACTGGTCTTAACCAGGGAAAAGCTGATCTCCCAGAAGTGCTGACACAGGTTAACAGACCCACAGGAGGAACAAGGTCTAGCCAGAGACAGCAAGACCATCTACTACCAGAGATTAACAGATGGTGAAAGGCAAACACAAGAATCTTACCAACAGAAACCAAGACTACTTGGCATCATCAGAAACTAATACTCCCACCACAGCAAGACCTGGATACCCCAACACACAGAAAAGCAAGATTTGGATCTAAAATCATATTTGATGAGGTAATAGAGAAATTTAAGAAGGACATAAATAACTCCCTTAAAGAAATACAGGGGAACACAGGTAAATAGGTACAAGCCCTTAAAGAGGAAACACAAAAAGCCCTTAAAGAATTATAGGAAAGCACAACCAAACAGGTGAAGGAATTGAACAAAACCATCCAGGACCTAAAAATGGAAGTAGAAACAATTAAGAAATCACAAAGAGAGACAACTGTGGAAATTAAAAAAAAAAACTTTTTTATATGAAAAAATGTTTATTATAGGACATTAGAAAAATGACCCAGATGGCTGTTTAAAATACACAAACACCACACTACTATACATGACAAATGCCTGCGAGCATGTAAATACTCCAGGCTGGAGAGCCATGTCTGTTCCTGATAAATTACTTCTGAAGAGTTCTCAAGTATATGAATCTAAAGTGAATATATGAACTGGTTTGGCATGATTCAAAAAGCAAACTATAAATATAAGGGCAGTTAAACAAAGGCAATAACTTGTTTATAATAGTCATTCCTGGACAGTAACTGGAGAAATGTATGAACTGGTTTGGCATGATTCAAAAAGCAAAATATAAATATAAGGGCAGTTAAACAAAGGCAATAATTTGTTTATAATAGTCATATATATAATATATATATACATATATATATGTGTATATATATATATACATATATATATATATATGCAGAATTAGGTCAAAAATCTAGGGAGCGGCCTGTGCCCACATATTTGAAGCCCACAAAGAATGCCATAAAAAGGATGTATAACATCCATTATGCATCTGTCTCAAGAACAACACATTTCCAAAATTATGCATTTCTTTAGAAGGAAACAGTGTTTTAACCAGTAAAGACAACAGGAGGATGAGTTTAGACCATGTTGTGCTCACAGGCATCCACTGTGGAAATAAAAATGGAGGCATCCATTTTAGTCTTGGGGCTTTAAGAATATCTTCTTAGTTTTAATGGCTTTTATATTTCCATTTTCATCTTTTTCGTAATTGGATCAGTCCCTTTTCTTGGCAAACATTTTTTCCAATTGTTCCCACCAAAGTCTCATATCTTCTTGCCAGGATACAAGAGATAGAAAAGAGAATCTCAGGTGCAAAGGATACCATAGAAAACATCAACACAACAGTCAAAGAAAATGCAAAATGCAAAAAGATCCTAACCCCAAACATCCAGGAAATCCAGGGCACAATGAAAAGATCAAACCTAAGGATAATAGGTATAGAGAAGGTGAAGACTTCCAACTTAAAGGGCCAGTAAATATTTTCAACAGAATTATAGAAGAGAATTTCCTTAACCTAAAAAAGAAGAGATGTCCATGAACATACAAGAAACCTATAGACCTCCAAATAGACTGGACCAGGAAAGAAATTCCTCCCACCACATAATAGTCAAAACACCAAATACACAAAACAAAGAAAGAATACTAAAAGCAGTAAGGGAAAAAGGTCAAGTAATATATAAGGGAAGGCCTATCAGAATTATACTAGACTTCTCACAAGAGACTATGAAAGACAGAAGATCCTGGGTTGATGTCATAAAGACCCTAAAAGAACACAAATGCCAGCCCAGGTGACTATACTCAGCAAAACTCTCAATTACCATAGATGGAGAAACCAAAGTATTCCATGACAAAACCAAATTTACACAATATATTTCCACAAATCCAGCCCTTCAAAGGGTAATAAATGGAAAAGTTCAACACAAGGAGGGAAATTACATCCTAGAAAAAGCAAAAAAGTAATCTTCTAACAAAACTAAAAGAAGATAGTCACATGAACAGAATTCCAGTTCTAACAACAAAAATAACAGGAAGCAACAATTACTTTTCCTTAATATCTATTAATATCAATGGACTCAATTCCCCAATAAAAAGATATAGGCTATCAGACTGGGTACATAAACAGGACTCAACATGTTGCATCCAGGAAACCTACCTCAGTGAAAACTTCAACACCCCACTCTGCAATGGACAGATCATGGAAACAGAAACTAAACAAAGACACAGTGAGACTAACAGAAGTTATGAAACAAGTGGATTTAACAGATGTCTATAGAACTTTTTATCCTAAAACAAAAGGATATACCTTCTCAACATCTCATAGTACCTTCTCCAAAATTGACTGTAAAATTGGTCACAAATAAGACCTCAACAGATACAAGATGATTGAAATAATTCCTTGCATCTTATCAGGTCACCATGGACTAAGGCTGCTCCTCAATAACAACAGAAACAATAGAATGCCCACATACATGTGGAAGCCTAACAACACTCTACTCAATGATAACTTAGTCAAGGAAGAAATAAAGAAAGAAATTAAAGATTTTCTAGAGTTTAATGAAAATGAAGCCACAACAACACAAATGTATGGGACACAATGAAAACAGTCCTGAGAGGAAAACTCATAGCTCTAAGTGCCTCCAAAAAGAAACTGGAAAGAGCACACACAGCAATTTGATAGCACATCTGGAAGCTCTAGAACAAAAAAAAAGAAAATTCAAACAAGAGGAGTCGACAGCAGGCAGTAATCAAACTCAGGGCTGAAATCTACCAAATAGAAACAAAAAGAACTATACAAAGAATCAACCAAACAAGGAGCTGGTTCTTTGAAAAAAATAAACAAAATAGATAAACCCTTACACAGACTAATTAGAGGTCACTGAGACAATATCCTAATTTACAAGATCAGAAATGAAAACAGAGCTATAACTACAGAAACTGAGGAAATTCAAAAAAACATCAAATCCTACTACCTGGATGAAGTCCTAGTCAGAGCAATTAGACAACAAAAGGAGATCAAATGAATAGAAATTGGAAAAGGAAGAAGTCAAATTATCACTATTTGCTGATAATATGATAGCACACTTAAGTGACCTCAAAAATTCCACCAGAGCACTCCTAAGCCTGATAAACAACTTCATCAAAGTAGCTGGATATAAAACTAACTCAAGTAAATCAGTGGCCTTCCTCTACACAAAGGATAAACAGGCTAAGAAAGAAATTAAAGAAATAACACCCTTCATGATAGTCACAAATAATATAAAATAACTTGGTGTGACTCTAACTAAGCAAGTAAAAGATCTGTATGACAAGAACTTCAAATCTCTGAAGAAGGAAATCAAAGAAGACCTCAGAAAATGGAAAGATCTCCCATGCTCATGGGTTAGCAGGATTAATATAGTAAAAAATGGCCATTTTACCAAAAGCAATCTACAGATTCAATGCAATCCCTACCAAAATTCCAACTCAATTCTTCACTGAGTTAGAAAGAGCAATTTAGAAATTCATCTGGAATAACAAAAAACCTAGGATAGCAAAAACTATTCTCAACAATAAAAGAACTTCTGATGGAATCACCATCCCCGACCTTAAGCTTTACTACAGGACAATTGTGATAAAAACTGCATGGTATTGGTGACAGGCAGGTGGATCAATGGAATAAAATTGAAGACCCAGAAATGAACCAACACACTTATGGTCACTTGATCTTTGACAAATGAGCAAAAACCATCCAGTGGTAAAAAGACAGGATTTTCAACAAATGGTGCTGGCTCAACTGGCAGTTAGGATGTAGAAGAATGCAAATTGATCCATTCCTATATCCTTGTACAAAGCTCAAGTCCAAGTGGATCAAGGACCTCCACATAAAACCAGATACACTAGAACTAATAGAAAAAAGGTGGGGAAGAGCCTCAAGCACATGGGCACAGAGGAAAATTTCCTGAACAGAACACCAATAGCATATGCTCTAAGATCAAGAATTGACAAATGGGACCTCATAAACTTGCAAAGCTTCTGTAAGGCAAAAGACACTGTCAATAGGACAAAACGGCAACCAACAAATTGGGAAAAGATCTTTATCAATCCTATATCTGATAGAGGGCTAATATCCAATATATACAAAGAACTCAAGAAGTTAGACTTCAGAGAAACAAATAACCCCATTAAAAATGGGGTACAGAGCTAAACAAAGAATTCTCAACTGATGAATACTGAATGGCTGAGAAGCACCTAAAGAAATGTTCAACATCCTTAGTCATCAGTGAAATGCAAATCAAAACAACCCTGAGATTCCACCTCACACCAGTCAGAATGATTAGGATAACAAACTCAGGTGACAGCAGATGCTGGTGAAGTTGTGGAGAAAGAGAACACTCCTTCATTGCTGGTGGGATTGCAAGCTGGTACAACCACTCTGGAAATCAGTTTGGCAGTTCCTCAGGAAATTGAACATAGTACTACCTGAGGACCCAGCTATACCACTCTTGGGCATATACCCTGAAGATGCTCCAACATGTAATAAGGACACATGCTCCACTATGTTCATAGCAGCCTTATTTATAATAGCCAGAAACTGGAAACAACACAGATGTCCCTCAACAGAGGAATGGATACAGAAAATGTGGTACATCCACACAATGGAGTACTACTCAGCTATTAAAAACAATGAATTTATGAAATTCTTAGGGAAATGGATGGATCTGGAGAATATCATCCTGAGTGTAGTAACCCAGTCACAAAAGAACACACATGGTATGCACTCTCTGATAAGTGGATATTAGCCCAGAAGCTCAGAATAACCAAAATACAATGCACAAATCACCAGAAACTCAAGAAGGAAGACCAAAGTGTGAATACTTCGTTCATTCTTAGAAGGGGCAACAAAATACCCATAGAAGGAGTTTCAGAGACTAATTATGGAGCAGAGACAGAAGGAAGGACAATCCAGAGACTGCTCCACTTGGGAATCCTTCCCATTTTTAATCATCAAATCCAGACACTAGTGTGTATGCCAGCAAGTGCTGGCTGACAGGAGCCTAATATAGCTCTTTCCTGAGAGGCTTTGACAGTACCCAACTAATACAGAAGTAGAGCCTCACAGCCATCCGTTGGACTGAGCATAGGGTCCCCAATGAAGGAGCTAAAGAAAGGATCCAAGGAGCTGAAGGGTTTGCAGCCCCTTAGGATGAACAATAATATGAACTAACTAGTACCCTCAGAGCTCCTATTGACTAAACCACCAACCAAAGAGTACACATGGTGGGACTCTTGACTCCAGCAGCATATGCATTGCAGAGAATGGCCTAGTCACTCATCAATGGGAGGAGAGGCCTTTGGTCCTATGAAGGTTCTATGTCCCAGTGTAGGGGAATACCAGGGCTAGGATATGGGAGAGAGTGGGTTGGTGAGCAGGAGGAAGGGGAAGGGAACAGGGTTTTTTTTCCAGAGGGGAAACTGGGAGAGGAGATATAGTTTGAAATGTAAATCAAGAAAATAACTAATAATAAAAACAGAAATCTACCCCACACTCCTTTGGACCGCTGGCACCAGCTGGCCACATCACTATGTCCCAGCGGGTTCTTGCTATTTTCTCCCAGCTAGCAAGATCATCTCCTTTACATACAATACTCTACACCCCCGCAATCAGTATCTTGCGCCTAGTATTTGGAAAAAGCATGACTCTTAAGGCTTAATTATCCAATCAGGTTTATATATCAATAAGATCACAATCTACAGGATGCCAATACAATAATTTCTGAGCCTAATGATAAAGACAATGTTTTAACACAATTATTCTAACCTTGTAAGATCCTTAGCTGCCACGCAAGGTGTGAATCATCATCTTCAGGTGCCTCTGTGATGATGATTCCCCGCTACCTTCCTGCTCTCTGCCCTTTTCCCTCTTCAACTTCTAGCTCTACCTCTTTATTCCTGTCCAATCACAGGCCTGTCACTGCCCTACTGTGTTTGGACAGGGAAAGTACAGTAACAGATATATATCTCAAACAACCAATTCTTTAATACCTGGGTTGCAATTAAATCAAGGTATCTTTCATAATCTCAGATAGACAAAATTGTTGGGTGTTTTTTCTCAAACTATAAGTATTCTAAATTATAAGATTAAATGAAATGAAATCAATGAAATTATCATTTTACTCTTCCTGATTATATCCTCTCATTTGAAATATTTATTATCAAATAACACATGATACTTTTCCTCACTTTGTGACTATCTTTGCTTTAATGGTTCTCTGAGCATAAATTTGATCTGCATTAAATCATAAAGAAAAGAATCATTCGTTTTTCATGAGCTCTCATAGTACTAAATCAGTTGTATTCCAGGAAAATACTTTTTTATTATTTATAAAAAGTAGTTCTTTTTCCTGCCACTTTAAAGTTCATTTTTCATAACTTAGATCATTGATTACATTGCTGGCACATAATATTAAATATTTTATATAAAAGCACTTAAAATATAGACTACAGTCTTGCTTCAATTTGTTCTAATATAACAAAGTAACTGAGACTGGATGATTTATAAGATAGAAATGTAATGGCTCAAAGTTCTGGAGATAAAATGTTCAATAGCAAGGTACCAGGATCTAGTAATAGTCCCCTGTTACAGCAGAGATGTTAGAAGGCAAGTGAGTGGGAGAACAAGAGGAGGTTGTACTTTGTACTGCTATACATTTTCAAGAGGCATGTAGCAATCATGGCCTGGTTCCCTTTTACAGAGTCTGTCTTTTAGTACTCCTATAGAGGACAGTTAAGTTTCAATATCAGTTGTTAAAGATACAATTGAGATCATAATGAACATGTGCACGTGGGTTTTATAATGCTTTCCCTGATCATAGTCTATATTGTCTACAGGCATAGATGTTTCTTGTACCTTCCATATCTATACCAGTGCATGCTACACAACAAACATTCAATCAACATCTGACAAATGACTCAGGAAATCCTCAGGAATTTGACGTGCTCTTTTCTTTGTTGCTTTTACTGATTGTATATTACATAAGGAAGACACTACATCCTTCAAGAAGTTCTGCTTGCCCAAGGTCAGTTTATAGTAGAGACAGAAACAAGCCTGAATGACATGATACATGATGTCCCAAGAATGTCCTTTTACCATAGGCACCAGTCTCCCAGAACCCATGTCCTCTAATGCTGAGGGAACCCAGATCACTTGTTGAAAACAATTCAGTGTTTATATTGGGAGTTTTCCATAATATACTGCCATCCATACAGTTATTTACAAAAATTAATTATAATTACTTATAAATGGACATCCATGGTTGGTTGTCAAATTAAATATTATTCTCCAGATAGAACAGTTACCACTTGGTCTAGGGACACTCTCTTCTCTACTACTGTCCTGTGCTTTTAGCCACTTTATAGAACCTTGTGCACTTTAATGAATCTAAAGGCTTGAGGCAGTGGTAGATGCAAAGAGAACCAGACATTGTGGCTGTGTCTCCTCTATACTTTACAACACACTTGAATCAAGACTGAAATGTAAGGACAGAGTTTAGAAAGAGTAGCAGAAATTATGAATGAAAGTAATTTTTTTATTTATGAAAGTGTTATGTACACACACACACACATACACACACACAATATATAGTTACAAATAAGAAAAAAGAAATCTACAATGAAAATTTGAACAGAATTTTAAAAAAAAAATATCTACCTCTCCCTTGATTGGTCATTTGTCATGGTCTTCTAAGTATTGTGTCTGTTCTTCTTTAATAAATTATGTTTTATAATACCAATAGTTTTTTTATAATTTAAAAAGATCAAATAAGTATAAAATGTTTCATCCATCAATATATAACCACAATTAATATCCTTCAAGTTTATCGGTGAAGATCATTGTGAGATAGACTGTCTGATTCTGTTCGTGTGGGGCTGACAATGCCCATTTCTTCCTGCCCTGGATCCTGGGTGATAACTTAGCAGGAATAAAACACCGAGTCAAGGAAGCATCCACACTGAAATACGCATTCATCAGATGCCATCTCTGGCCTGTTGACCCTAGAAATAACTATATATATATATATATATATATATAT
>JADRCD010202744.1:0-11941 GCA_019843815.1 Montemys delectorum | reverse complement strand
CCCCCCTGCTTGCCTCACCCTCTGAGGGATTAGGTTATAAAAACGCATGAAGTCATCATCCCTGTTTACTGGATAACCCTGATGCTAAAATTCAGAAAAAGAAGATGAGACCAGAGTCAGCAGAGAACATGTGGGGAAAAAATGGAAAGGCATTGACTGGTAGAGAGACCAAACTAGCTACTTCACAGGTGAACAAGTGGCTAATACACAACAGCCATATTGGCTATTACTGTCTTTTAATGGATTTTAAAATAAGACGTTGTTTTTAAAAATGGTGCTAGAACTTCCCAGTCAAAGTCCACTCAAAAGCTAGCTCAGTGAGCTAATGTAAATACAGAAGTACGTTGTCTCTGAGACATTGAATGTGCTTCTGATGTTCTGATCTAGACCTGCTTACCTTGGCCTGGCAGGTACACCTAGAGGGAGGCTCTGTGGAAATACTGGAGGTGGGAGCTGGTAGGAGCTGTCATTCTCAGCTTTGTTCTCCAGCTCTCTGGCCATGGCGCCTGCTCTCTGGTTCACTTTCTCTTGAGGATACCTCCAGATGGTGGTTTGGTGGTTCCTTCGAGAGTTTCCATCCAGACTCGGGCCCTGGTAAAAAGCATTTTCTGTTAACCTTAGAGGTGCTAGCTGATTCTTGCTATTCCCAATCTCTGGGTTGCCTCATTGTCCCCTCTGTGGCTTCCTACCTCCTACCTTGACTCAAGTCTCTTTCGTCAGTGCTCACTGTTTGAAGAATTAGAATGTCTTGTTTTCCTAACTAGACCCTCACAGATACCCGCCCATCCCAAGCAGTACTTTCTCATCTTTGACCCATAATAGAAAAGAACAGCATTGTTTGGCTGACCTCACACTCATACAAAAAAAAAAAAATGTATCACTTACCTAAATTAGGAAGGAGTGTTAGGACAGACACATCTGCTTTGATTTTTCCCACCAGGTAACATGCTTTTGATAAAGAAGGGAAACATCGACTTGCTCATTGAAATATTCTCATACAAGAGCCGAGTCAACTGTTTAGGGGAAGCCATGTTCTTTTACGTCTACATTTTCTAGGATTCTTAACTGGATTATTTTCTATGCGTTGTGCCTTGGAAATGCCTCCTTGTGTTAAGGTATACTTTGCCCTGTATGCTAAGTACACACAGGGCATGTGGAACCAAAACTCGCTGATCAGTTGAAGAAGTGCCTCTCACTACAGGATTGAACAAAATACTTGCCTTTATACTAATGCTTCTTCTCTGATAGGCTTTGCACTGGAGCGCAGGACCACCAAGCACATCCCAGCCATCAGCTCCTGTCACTCATTTTATTTGCTTTTACAACATCAGTTCAGGTGCTGGCTCTAGAATCTGAGTTTGTCAAGTCGTGCCATGTTGCCCACAGGGTCCTGCTCCTCAGCGGGGAAGATGGGACCCAGCAGTCAGAAAGGATTTGTTTGCGCGGTGGCTTTATTGCAGCTGCAGACTTAGCACATATGAAAAGGTTTTCTGTCCTCAGCTTCTGGATAAAGCGCATTGCGTCATGAGGAATTCCTGTCCTCTAACACACAGTGACCAACATGCCTTAATAAGCATTTGCCTTTTTATTTTCAGGTCAATAACGTAATGCTGCTTTCTGTTTATTATAAAACCAGGTTTTTAAAATTTTCTTTCTTTTTTTTTTTCAAGCAGAAGGAAAGACATAAAATGATAATTCTAATCCTCTGACTCTGGTATATCCTGAGCACATAAACTAAGTAGGTTGAACTCTAGGGGTCAGGGCGATGTATGCCTTAAGACAAGGCCGTTTCCCAGGCACAACATCTGGCAATAGAGCTTGTTGTCAAGGGAAGGAACTTGTGTATCTTTCCATGAGGTAGATACTCTTGGAGAGGGCAGGAAATTGGCCCCATGCAAAGTCAAGGACAGCATCCTCTTAGTAAGAGAGGGGTCAAGAGCCAAAAGTTCAAAGTTATCATTCTTTGGTTTAAAAACACTAACATCAGAAGCTGAAAGACACAGATGCAGCAAACAGGATGAAGCCAGTCTCAGATACCAGATCTGAGTCCAACCTACAGACCTCTGCAGAATCATATGTCCCCATTAAAGACAGAGTAGAGAAAGAGGGAAGGGAAATAGAGGGAGGTTTGGGGTATAAGCTATGGGTGTACTGAGCAGACAGATCTAGCCCCAAGGCTGTCTTGAAGGAGTTGCTCATTAGTGCGCATGGCTCCTAATTTCAGAGTTAACCTTATTTCTTTAAAGGGATTAGGTATCATAGGCCATGAAAAGTCCCTTCCAGGAACAGTAGCCCCAGAGGTGCTTTGAAACACCATAAAGTGGATCAGGATGTTTTGGCACTCAGTTCTTCATTTGGGTGGAGGAGCCTTTAGCCACACAGTGACAAACAACAAAGCAGATGGGTTTTCTCCAGGGAGTGAGGAGCCGCCCAATACCAAAGACATTTCCTAGCCTTTAGAAAACATTCTGTTTCTCTCATTGAAATCTAGGTGAGTACTTAACAAATCGGCTTACACAGTGGTAAGGAGGCTCCTGGAACGCATGGATAGTGTGATACAGTCATTCAAAATATTCTTCCCTAAATTTGACTTTGAATCTATACATTTCAGGTTAGTGAAATAGTAATATCATTATGGAGATAGTTTCATATTCCAATGGCAAAATGCACAAGCAACAAGCTAGGCTGTCTGCATATAGACTACATGTCAAAGAGGGGCATGATAGTGTAAGCAAGCAGGAGGAGCATGTATGAGTAGTTTGAGAGTATGTATTGTTTATGCTTGAGAAAGAAGTGACTGTGAAGCACAGGTATAAGCTGATTAGGATCTAGGTCTGTTCCCCCCAAAGCCATCTTCTTGGTAGCTTCTAGAACACTCTAGTGCAGGTTCTGTACTCTTATCCTTGTAAAAACATGTCTTCTCACGCAATCCAATATTCTTCCAGGGGCCTTGCACGCAGCGTCTCATCAACTCCATCAACTGGAACTGATGCCCAGTAGGTGACATCTAGCTTTAAAAGGATCAGATTTGACCTATAAAATACTTTTTAAGTCTTTTTTAACTTTGTTGCAAATTTGGACAGGTTCTCATAAAAACTCAGAACTGTTTCAGAGAGAGAGAGAGAGAGAGAGAGAGAGAGAGAGAACATTGGATCTTCATTATTGCTGGAATCTCCAACCCCAATAAACTTGTATAAAAACCACACAATCCAGTTATTATAATTATAAGCTATATGCCTGGATGGAGCAGATCTAGCACCATGATAACTTATTCCCCAGCTATGAGACCCGTTGTTACTTGCAGTTTTTCCTGGCCATGTGGTTTTGCTCCATCAGGGCTTCTTCCTCCTCTTCTTCTTCCATCCTTTCTCTTCTCTCTCTCTCTCTCTCTCTCTCTCTCTCTCTCTCTCTCTCTCTCTCTCTCCCTGCCCTCCTCTCAAAGACTTCCTGCCCCACATTTCCCTTCCACTACCCAATCACAAGCTCTAGCCTTTATTGACCAGATAAAATGGGGAGAAGATTCCTGCAAGATCATCTGAGTAGTGATTGACTGCTCTCAGGGGGGCAACCCCTCTTGAGGAAGCAGAATTAACATCAGAATACAAACAGCATCAGGACCACCCACACCACTTCCTCAGTGTGCTACTGATGCCCCAACGCAGTGGGTTGTCCCTCCTGGAAAAGATAATGGTGTCAAGAGAACCCACTGTTCTTGTTATCTCACTCATAATGTATTTTGTTAATAGAGAATAAGATGAAAAATAAATATGTGTTGTATCAACAGTGGAATTTGGTATAGAAAATAGATGACTATGTAACATCTATACATTCTAGAAATGGCAGTTTTACACTTAAGAGTTGTTCACCTAGCTTGTAACATGCATCGCTGTTACAAGCATTGCATTTTATGTCTGAGTTAAAGATATTTATAATAGAAGGGTATGAATGACACTGAGTTTGACACTGACAATCTACAATATAAACATGATCAATTTGAGGAGTGCCATTATATTCACCTCTATTCTCTGAATGGCCATGCTGATGTGGACTTCAAAGATGTAGCAATTGACCTAACTCCATCAAAGCATCAGGGTTTATTTGACCTGTCCAGTTGCAGTTTTATAAGAAATACTTTCTGGAAATAGCTTTTCAAGGAAGAGACACTATCATTAGTAGCTTTGTGAATGATTACAGAATTTTGTGTAAATGCTGATATTAGAGAAATAAATAATGATCTCTTGGAATCTGGTAAGTTCAGACAATGAAAAGTTATCACTCTGGGCACTGCCATTTCCTTCCATTGTGCCTTCATATCTTGGGTAGTCACAGTTCCTTGATGTCCGTAGATCCTAGCATCTCAGTATCTTTCATCAGTTCTCCCAACTGTCTTGCTAGTCTCCCTCTGCTGCACATGGTCTGGGCATTAAACTCTCTACAGTCAAGTCCTTTGTTTAGGCTACTTAGCTCCTGGGATTATGATAAAAATCAGTACTCGTTGAATTTAATTAACTGCTCTCTACAGACCATGATGTATACATTGCATCTGTCTTCTTTGGTGATTCTCATGTCAACTTGGATGTAAGGAGTTGCTTTGTATCATCCGTACTTTGATTATGGAAGTTAAAGCTTAGAGAGATGAAATAGTTTTTTCTGAAGTTACACTACTTACAAGGTACCATCCTAAGACTATGATTCAGGTCTCCCTGAAGCTATGATAGAAAGGTAGCATGTCGAAAAATGTTTGTTCTGAAACCTTTGAGGGGCTAAGAGGGAAGAAGAGCTTGTTTCCTTCTGTGAGCTCCACAGGGCAGAATCATCACAACACAGCACTGTGCCCACAAGTTCTCACAGTTGTCTGTGAGTGTAGTGAGAGGCAAGCGGCCATGGAACTTCTGATCTATAGCTTTTGGCAATTTTTGCTGTGAGAACACTCCCATCATAGCTCATGCCAAGCTATGAAATCTGCACCACCAGGCACAGAGTTGAGAAGACCAGTGCACAATCAGACAGCACATTGGCCCAAGCAGATGTAGATTTTGTTTAAATAAAAAGAGCCCTTCAAAGGAGTAAATCATGGCTGTAAGCACCTGAGGTTCAGAAAGCTGTCATGAGCCGTACAGAAAGGGCTTGACAGGGGCAAACCTGGCACCCAATGATTTGTGTCAGGGTTGCATGAAGTCTGTGTGAGAGGGAAAGAGATAACTGTTATGAGATTCTAAAGCAAAGAGAAATGAAGCAGGAAAGAGCGGGTAAAAAGTCAAAGGAAACTAAATATCTGGATCTCAGTTCCCACTGTGTGAACTTGAACAAGTTATTAATGGCAATCTCCAAGCCTTTGTGTTCTCACATCTGAAGTGGAGGCAATAATTCCTCCTTTTCTTGGTACGTGGTTAAACAGTAAAGCCTTAGAAAAAGCCACAAACTGCATTTTCCACACCTCTTACTCCTATACACCCATCACACTTATACCTAGGACAACAAGTCTCAGTGGGAATCATACTGTACATGTTATCTTCTTATCAAATTAATGTCTAAATTGTATATTTTATGGTTTGAGCTGTAGTATAAAAGTCTCTATAA
Source organism: Montemys delectorum (assembly GCA_019843815.1). Lineage (NCBI taxonomy): Eukaryota > Metazoa > Chordata > Mammalia > Rodentia > Muridae > Montemys > Montemys delectorum. The sequence goes on along the minus strand of JADRCD010202744.1, from coordinate 6,361 downwards.
TACATTGAGCTGTGCTACAACATGGTTCCATTGCAACTGGCAGAAAATTAAAGCAAGGAGGAAAGGAAGTCGAATAGCCTCTTGACCACTAGGCCCAGCCTGAAGGCCAGGGAACCGTTCTGAGATACTCCTAATAGAAGCCAAGCCAGCTGGAATTGTTTGGTAACCCTGCCTCCAGTTCCGGGCTATCAGAGGAAACAAACCAGCGACCTGCCAAATTGCTTTTGGACAAACCAACCGAGGCTGGCATCATATAGCGATAGTCAAGAAGAACAAAATTTGAGTCCTCCTTTCCAAGCCCTGCGTCATTTTAAGGGTTAGAGTCAGCATGTGGTTCGCCAGCTTCCTTTAGCCTCTGAAAATCATGCCCAAATCTTCCAGGAAAGAACTCGAAAGCCTTGTTACAAATGTCTTGCTTTATTCACCTTTCCCAGCACCCTTCTTGAAGAAGAGTTGTCTGGGCCATAATCACATCCATGGCAGCAAAGAGTCACCTGTCTCAGCTACCTTGGATGTCTTTCTGGACTTGGTATGATGAGCAGATAGAATGATGGAGATGATACAAAAATCTACTGACCAGCCTTGGGCCAAAGGTTTTACTACAAAGAGCTTTAATTCAACTATAGAGGAGACATGATTCTCAATTGTATTTTTTAAAGTTTATTTTTGTAAAAAAAAAAAAAAAAATTACTTCAAGTGTTACAACCCTGTAGAGGATTCTGCTAGAGTCTAGAGAAACCAACAAGGAAAGACAGGTCATTCATCGCTAGACCAAAATAAAGATCTACAAAGCATTTGAAATTTCAAGACTGAATCACTAAGATCTCTGCAAAAAAAAACATGGAAAAAGAAATTGATCTTTTTTTTTAGTATTTTTTTTCTCACTGCTTCCCTCCTGGTCCCCACTCCCTGCTCAGGTCAATGGGAAGACATTGGTCCTTTGTCTCATTCTTCTCCCCCTTCCTTTCTCTGTGGTATCCTGCTGGATCCTCACATTAGTGTTCCTTTCCTTCTTTTTTAAAGTAAAGTTTTACTTATTCATGTATTTTATGTATATGTGTGCTCTGTCTTCATGCACAGCAGCAGAAGCTATCAGATTCCATTACAGATGGTGGTGAACCACCATGCGGTTGCTGGGAATTGAACTGGGACCTTTGGAAAAGCAGTCAAGTGCTCTTAAACACGGAGCCATCTCTCCAGCCTTCCTTTCCTCTTCCTAGTAAGATAAAAATGGAGATTGAACATCACAAAGAAACTTTTTCCATTACTAAGAACCCAACTGGTAGGTGGCATTGTGCTTTGCTCTACTATGTTCCCAGCAGGCTCATGGTTTTGAATACCTGGTCCACTGTTTTTTAGTGATGTTATGAAACCTTTGGAAGCTTGAGCCTATATTGAACAAGTGGGAAACTGGGGAGGGGTGGGGCTGGAGTTTTATACATAGAGATCCTATCACCACTTCATTTTCTTGGTCTCCTAAGTGGTGACCAAATGGCCGCCATACACTTCCACCACCTTAAGTCACCCAGTACTATACTTTCCCTATGATAGACTAATCCCTTCGAACCATGAGCCAAAATAAACCCCCTCTTTCTTTAACTTGCCTCTTGTCAAGTGTTTGGTCAGAGTGATGAGCGACATAATTAACACAGTTCTGAAAATGAAGAACAGCCCTAACCTTAAGACTTTGGTTTTTTTATTGTTACCATGTCACTCAACATCTTATCCTATTTTACTTCTCTAGTGGTTTTAATCAGTATTAAGTATCTACACTAAAACTACAAGACATCAGAGTAACTTGACAAAAACTACAACGTACCAAGCAACGGAAGCCAGGCGCACTCTTCTCTGAAGTGGGATCAATGGGTTTGTGTATACAAAAGGAGCCCAAAGAGTTGTGAGCTATCCTGGGGAAATGTTGCCTCTGGTTGGAAAGGAAGAGTACCATGGCAGCCACAGAGCAAATCTCTACCCGGTGGCTTACCAGGCACAAGTGAGATAGCGCCATGCCTGAGTTACACGAAACTCAGGACATGGAGAAAGGTGGGGGAAATATTAGGAGAACAGCAATAGAGAAGAAAGCCTCCTAACAGGGAAGACTGGATGGCCAGCTCGGCTCTGGTGAGGCTAAGGGAGAAGTGGGAACTGCACAGAAGAAAACAAGGAGATGTGAGACGTGTACAATCAACCTACAGGAAAGTTCACTGAAGAAGTAAACACTGAGAAGAGCAAGCACTGGCTAGGACAAGGGTCCTCTGGGACTCTCGGACATTGCCTGAAGTGTGGAGATCAGGTGTGGAGCTTTCCGGGATGTGAGCAGGAGAACAAGTATCTATAGCTCTGGGTGCACTGTGGAAAGCAAAAAAACAGAATACCCCTCAGTACAGAAGAGGGAGATCCCACACCGGATACCAAGGTAAAGAAGCCTAGTCCAAGAGCATACTCTATAACTAAATTCATGGAATTCAAAATAGACAGAATAGGTATAAAACCTGTTAGTCTATAATGCTAGAATTTAGGTCGCGCTAGAGTTTGATTGGTTACTGGAAGAGGACATTAGGGCTATTTCTGGGATGTTTGAAACATGTTCTTTGGAAGGTTTTAGGCTGGTGTTTGTTGCTCAGGGTGTGTTCAATTTGGAAAAACCCATGATCCTACATACTTGAGAAGTGCAAAGCATGGTGGTACATGCCTGTAATCAGAGATTTGGGGAGGCTGAAATAGGAGAATTTTGAGATTAAGCTCAATCTGCACTATAAAAGCAAGCTGGCACCAGTCTTGGCTATCTAACAAGACCCTGTCTGAGGGAGAACATGTATGTGCCTCTCTCTCTCTCTCTCTCTCTCTCTCTCTCTCTCTCTCTCTCTCTCATACACACACACATACACACACACACACACACACACACACACACACACGAGAAGAGAAGAGAGACTGACCATCTTTTTCTCTGTCACTAGTGTACTTTGTCTTGATGTTTGTGGTGTTACTGAAAATCTAGCAATGACTCTAGTGAAATGCATTGGGGGTGGACCTCCTCTAAGCTCCCTGCCTCCTTTCCTCTCCATCTCTAGCCCTTTCTCCTCTTGCTAAAACATCAGCTAGCCACCCCTGCACCTGCCTAACATGTGCCTATCTGAATATGGATATGTTTGCATCTGGGTTCTAAGTACAGACAATAGTAGTCCACTTTAAAATTTATGCATAGCTTCATTTTCCTGCTCAAAAATGAAATGATGACTACATTAAAACTAAGAAAGGAAAAACATCATGATTGATGAGCTGACTTATATGACTCTTTTCTTTAGCAACAAACATGTTTGATATGCCCCCCTATTATTGAGATTAAGTAATGTGATCAGATCGGAATGACATGGAATGGTTTGAGTTAGAGTCAAATAACTGCCATTTGGAATGAGCAGAAATTTTTTTTGAGCAAACTGGTGAATGGGGATGAAAAAAATAACTAATACATTCTGAAGCCAAGCTCCCAGCTAAGACTTAAGCTGCAGAGGTCTTTAAAAAGGAGCCTTTTTTCAGAGGGAGAAAAAGAAGAGGAGGAGGAAAGGAGAGAGAGGCAGAGAGACAAGGTAGAGGCGAAGAGGGAGAGGAGGAAAGAGAGGGAGAGAGGGGGAGGGAGGGGGAGAGGCATTTCAGCAGTAGGAGTGGTTTTCCCAAGCTGATTTTTTCTTACAGGGGTGACCCAGCCTGGGTTGGAATGTTACCATGTGATCAGTTAGGACAGTGGCAGCGACAGAACCTCAGCACAGAACTTCAGACTTTCTGCAGCATCATTAAAATAATTGGAAGAGAAAAAAAAAGTTAAGCTCCACAAGCTCGAATCACAAGCCTCTTGGAAAGGTTAATAAGCTTTCTGCTGTGTGCTCTCCTCTGCACTCTTTCATGCCCTGCCACCCCCATCCTTCCAGCTTTTAATGCCAGAGGCTGTCAGTCACTGGAAGGGAAGAGTCAAAATAAAGTGTTGTTCCCAACAGCAGAATATCTCCTGTCGCTCTGTGGGTGTTAAGGAGACTTTTGCTTGTGGTGACATCTGTGGTGCTCCGAGAAAGGGTCAACTTTCCCTCTCATGCCTGGGAACTACCAAACTAGATTCATGGGCTCTAAAAGGAGACGATCCAGCAACATAAAGGTGTGTCTGGCAGAACAAAGGAGAAAAATACCAGGTCAGTGTGATAAAGGCCACGTGCAGACTGGGATTGAACTCTGCTAATGAGAGGCAAGAAGTATAAACCCAAGGAGGGGCAGGAGCCTGCTCTAACTGGAGAAGTGGAAGGGGTTTTGATGTGGCTCCCAGAGAGTGTCTGAGCAAGGAGTCATTCATTACACTACCAAAGATGCTGTGCTAGCTAGAGAACTGAAGCAACTGGATAAGTGGATTTATGTTGGGAAAAGAGGAGAGAAGAGAGGAGAAGTGAGGGGAGGGGAGGGCAAAGGGGGAAAATGGAGGGGAGAAAAGCAGAATGGAGGGGAGAGGAAGAGGGAGGGGAGGAGAGCAAGAAGGGACTGAACAGGAGTAAGATTTCTTCCTTCTCACCTGCCCTTGGCCTTGAACTAGTCTACAGATGCAGGAGGATACCCTTTAGCAGAGATGCCCACACCATCATTGTTCCTACCCCATAAAGCCTTGGCTTGAAACTGGGTCAAGGTATGGTTAATGATTGTCCTCATCAGGGGGCGTATTCCACCTACTTAGGCAGGTATGGCTGGTGCCTGTGCTGGTTTGTAACGGAGGCCAAGAGCTCCAAAAATGCTTCAGGTTTTGTGAAAACATTGACTTGAGTGGAACAGAGGCACTAACAGGAAGCAAGCTTCACCCCATCTGAGAAATACTCAGAAACGGGGATCAGAGGAGCAATAGGCATCCAAGGAAAATCTGTACACTTCTCTGCTCAAAGAAAGGCCCCTGGTGGATGGAGAAGGAAACGTAGGCAAGAGTTTGGATGTAGGATGCCCAAACATCACAAAAGCTTAGTCCCGTGGCAATCACCAGCTGTGGGCTGAGTGTGCTGCGGGAAGTCCTGCAGCTACCATGGCCGATGTCTTCATCTGAATGCTCTGAGGGGTTGAAGGGACCTTTCCAACTTTGCCTAATTAACATCTAGTCCCAGTGACTGCCACATTGTCTGCCCCTGCTCTAGCATGATGGGACAGTCAGCCTTTAATAACTGCCATATAAAGTAGCCATCAAAGTTAACTTTTCAGTGCTTGTTGATGGCTTCTAAGAAGTCAACCACATGGTCTGCAGTGACCCAGACTCCTCCCACCTTGTGACTTTCCTCACTCTCCAGCCTTGAGTGGGGAGATAAACCATAGCAAAAATATGGTCTGTGGAATCTGCTGTTTTGGAGTAATACACACCATCTCTGCCAGTATTCCACTGAAGGTACTTAGCCACGTGGTGGTCTATGATGTTAATCTTGATTGTTAACCTGTTTGGATCTGGGATTAACTGAAAGACACACCTATGGGTCAATCTGTTATGGGTATTTTCTGGAAAAACTAGCTGAATATGAAAGACCCTCTCCCATTGTGGGCAGTGCCTTTTGATGGTGGCCCAGATATAAAGTGGTCTGGAGGGCACACAGTGCTGCTTTGCCTACTTGCCTTCACTCTTTGCATGTGAATGCACCTACTCTTCTGCTGCTACTGCTGTCATCAGGGCTCAGCTTCTTCAGACTTCTCACACAGAATGAAGACCAGTAGCTACCTAGGAATCCTCTAGTCCTCCAGCATCAGACTGGGATTGCTAAGGCCTCCTCCGGCTTTGTGAACAGGGTTGCTGTGGAGTTCTCAGTCTCTTCAGCATGCTGATCGCCACTGTTGGACTACCCAACACACTAAGTCAACCTAATAAACCGTCTTTGTGGTATATATCCATTCTTTTGGTTCTGTTCCTCTAGAAAACACAGACTAAACCACAGTCTAATTCATTTTCAGTTATACTAGAGCTAGAATAAATTTCTTTTGAGCCATTGAAGGCAGAGACTAATTGTAACTACGGCTAGGCCTGACACTCACTTCTACTTCAGTAAGAATCAGAAAGTCAACTGAAGGTGGCAACAACTTCACAGGGCTGAGCACAACATGTCATATGGAACCCATTTGAAAGAAGCTGAGATCTTAGAGCCAGGCTCGGGTTTTAGCTTGAAGGAGAGTGTCCAGCTCATCTACACAGGCACTGCAAAACATAAATCCTTGTTCTTTACTCCTAAATTTTGGGGTGGTTTACTGTATAATCTGATTGCAGCAAAGGCTGTTGAGTAGAAATGTTTACTATGTAACACAGCTAAGAACATACACACATGTGCATACACATACACACATATGTGGATACATGTGC